>JAXQQM020067231.1:0-69655 GCA_034641835.2 Pinus albicaulis | reverse complement strand
GTTAGTTTCTAGCTTTAGGATTTTGCCACAAAATATTTTCTGGGTTAACAACTACAGTAGGAGGATTTGGGTCTGTCTATGTCATTGTATAGATCCTTTGGGAAGCCAGATCTCTCTATTCACACAAGGTACAGCTAGGCCTTAAAAACTGCTTAGGGCTGATTTGACACAATCCTAGAATGACCTATGGGACTAGTGGGATGAGGAAGGCCTACTGGAGGCTTAGTGGAGTCGACAGGTAGAATTTTTTGAAATTTTGAGGATATGTATACAATGGTTCAACACCAAATTCTTGATAAAAAATCAATCTAGGGAGTAATTTTTGGATTTTTAGTTTCTTTATGCAACCTTAAGGTAATTGAATATTCCCTAGCTAAATCATCATCTTGCCAGGATGTTGAAGTAATTAGTTTCTAATCTGGCTATGGGTTGGTTTTCAAGTCAAACTGGGGATGGATATGAATCTACAAGAGTTTTCCAGGCTATTACGAACTCAGTCCCACTTTCATTGCCATTATGTTAGTTCCCCGTAATTTGCTAGATTGATTGAGATACAAAGGTACAGGGTAATATCAAACCAAGCTTTGGAATCCTAGGACCTAGCCTTCCTGGATTCGGAGAGGGATCTCTCTAGTAGGTGCAAAGAAGTAAACTTGTTTGCTGATTAGGTTGATTTTAGGCTAGATGTTAAGTGCAGGGTATTTTGATTGTTTTTGGTTGGGTATGATGTTCATATGGATTTAGCTAGAAAACAAGGAAGATTGTTAAGTCATTGGGAAATGGAGTCAAACAAGTTCATGAATGAGTTCATCAATGGTTTCAAGAGCATTTGCAGGGAAATTTAACTTCATTGGTGGATCTTTAAGGTTTTTAAGGATCATGAGATGGACATTAAACTTGGGAACAACAAGCTAATAAAGAGCAGAAGTAGAATCCTTTATATACTTGTAAACTGAGAGAGTTAGAAGATTTATAAGAATATCAAGAGAGTCAAAGGGTTAAGAAACACCTAATCCATTTGGTTTCAGACTAAAAGTAGATAATCAACTAAGACAACATTCAGATAAAACATAGAAAGGAAAAACTCATTTAATCTTTCATGGGTTTTATCATCAAGAGCAAGAAAAACATTAAAGTTGCACTAGTAACTATAACCATAGAAGAAGAGACAAACCCTAGCATCCACAGTGACAGCTATGAGAGTTCCTTGAGACAATTTTAGCTAAGTAAGGCAAAGAGCATGGTTAAGATAGACTTCTCTGACAAACTATGGGCAAAGCTACTTCAAAAGATGATTTCAAGAACAGAGTACTTCAGAGGTAACAATATGCAGGGCTAGCCATCAATCATAATTGATACTAACTGATATAAATCATTCAAGAAAATATACAAGCCAAAAACTTATTAGAGAGCAAAAGATGAATTCTCTAACATATCTTAAGCAGAAGAAAACATTTAGGCAGTGAAGGAAACAAACAGATCTAAGGTGCCATCAACAAGCATATCTTAGTCTAAATTTTTTGTCCTACTGCAGCATATATGGATGGAAAACATATGAGAAACTTAGAAAACATTAACAAGAGAAAACTTCACCATCAACCAAGCCTATGGATCCTACAAACAGTCCTTCTCGATCAACAAGTGAATTAGATCATGCATAAGCTCCAAGACATCAATTTCTCATCAAAGGCTTCAAGGGACTATGTATACTTCAGCATAAGTCATCAACATCCAAAAAAATATGCAAGAGCTTCATGCTCTATTTATGGAGCAAATTAGGAGGTGGAAACCCTAGGAGGCTTCTAGAAACCCTAATTCAGCATAAATGTCATAAATGTGCTTAATGACCATGCAAGGCCCAAGACACATAAGAGATAAGGAAATAAATGAAACACACCAAAACATAACTCCCCAATCAAATCAGGAGTGTTTTATCCAAGAAAATATTAAAAAACTAATTTTCCATTAATTTTTGTTTTTTGTTGACTTTTTGGCAAAAAGTTGTCTCTGTGCGTAGCTCCATATCAGCAAAATTTGGGGTCTGTTGAAGCTGAGTTTTGGACCCCTTCCCGGCATCGGATTTAGGCCCGTGATGGCTCGTTCGAAAGATTGGAGAGTATAATTTCCAAAAATACTTGATTTGTTCTAACTGGATGCCATTTACCTACTCAAAAATAAAATCTCCCATGATTTCTCAGCGTGCAGCGCCAAGCCTAAAAAGGAGGCAGAAAGGTCATTTTTGAGGTGTTTTTTGACCTTTTGAGGGGGAAAAAATGCTCCAAATGATATGAAATGTTTTTTTGAGACTACTAGAGACATGAAAAACCCAAAAATATAAACTTTAGTAGTTTAGGATTCCCCAAAAAAGAGTGTAGCGCCTAGGGTGCTACACTCCTAGGGTCCCAAATTTGGAAAAAAACAAAAAGTGTCCGGATTTTCTTCAAAATTGGTGGGTAGACCCCTCAAGGGGTTTTAGACACTTGTTGATAAGCATCAGCCAATATCCTGAAGCTTTCATGAATTTTGGGCTTTTTTAGCTCTTCTAGCTCTAGGAGGGCTTGCCTCAATTTAGCATTGGTAATCATGCTCTTCCTTGCATAGTGTTTGACCATTTTCTTCTACAAGGCAAGGCCCCTCTTGACCTCTTTGAAATTTTTTTGCTTCTGTTTGTAATAATAGATGACCCTTTGTGCTCTTTCAAAATCCTTTTCCCATTCCTGAAGTTGGGCATCTTTTTCTAGGAGGAGTAATTTTGTGTTTATCCCTTGGTCTTCATTATCACTGTCTGTATCAACAAAGAGAGGGCCTTGAGAAACCTTTTTAATCCTTTTTCTCCTCCTGATCGGTGCCTTTAGCTAAAAACTCTTCATTTTTTCTTTGCCTTTGTTCGATGTTTTGATATTTTGTGAGGAGGTGGCCCTTTGCCTCTTAGAGGCAGCAAACACACTCCTTTTCCCTCTATGATAAGTGCATGAGAGAGGGGAAATCATGGGAGTCTCAAAGGCAATGTTGACATCAATTTATCCTTCACTATGCTCTTATTTTTCTATGTCTTCTATGGACTAATCTTTGTCAAGACATTCATGACAGCTGTCATGACTATCATGACTCTTTCTTGGATTGTTTTGGGCACTTAGATAGTTGCCTTCCTCATCTGGTTGTTCTTCTTCTTCACTGTTTTCCTCTTCTTCCTCATTGCCATCTTCTTCTTCAACATCATTTTCATTGTCCTCTTCATCATCATGTTCACCGTTTTTATCTTTGTGACTATCATCACTGGTTTTATCTTTTTTTTCTTCTTCATAGTCTTGTTGCCCTTGGCCATTGCTGCTTTCTTCTTGGCCACTTTCTTCTTCTTCATTCTCTTCTTCACTATCCTCTTGATCATCTTGCTACCCTTGGCCATTGCTGCTTTCTTCTTGGCCACTTTCCTCTTCCTCATTTTCTTCTTTTTCATATTCCTCTTCATCAACTTCTTATTCATTGTCCTCTTCCTCTCCATCAACTTCTTCTTCAATGTCCTCTCCTTCATCATCATTATCTATCTCAGCTTCTTCCTCACTGTTACCTCCTATTTTCCCTTCACTAGGGCTATTGTCAGCCTCTTCACTTGGTAAATCAGGGGAGGAAGTAATAGGTGAATTTCTTTGTGGAGAAGGCACGTGGGGAGATGATGGCTCGGGGGCTTCAGTCAATGAACCTCTAACATATCACGTGCGATCATAGAATATTAAACAGTACCCTTAATTTGAGTACATATTGGAAAATACCTCTAAAAATCACATTAATTAAACCCCTACCAATATAAAACCAATACACCTTCCAAATTTAAAAACCCCCTACTTCACTATATATTGTAGGTATCCATTTTTTCATTAACATTTTTATACCCCTTTATATTTTTTCATTAACTTTGATCTCCATTTTTTTTAAATGCCAATATAAAAGCCCTTTACCCCCTATATATCCCCCAATATATTATGTCAGTTTTCCTCATTATATATCCCCCAATATGAACCCACTTGCTATGGTGTTGCTCCCGCAGTGAAACCCCTGTGGATGATGGCTGTGTGGAGGTAGAAGTTTGTGAAGTGGAAGGCAAGCTCTGTTGGATGAAGGAATGGGGGTCTGAAAACACTTCATGTGAGATTAAGGTCTCCCAAGATATACCTTGTTTCTCTAGCTGGTATAGGACAATAATCTTGATCAGGGAGTGATGAAAAAGGCTAGGCATTTGGCAGTCATAGCTTTTCCTCTTGATAGCAGAGGCCATTTTATGAATACTCTGGAAAAGGTAATAGGGTAGGTTCACCATTTTGAATTTGGTGAAATGCATCAGCAATCTGATATGATATGAATAGAGTTGGGAGTACCTTCCCTCACATGTGAAAAAACTGATAATCTGCCTCATTAATGCTGCATACCTCTCTAGAAAATAAGAGAAAGGAAAAATAGCCTTGCAGTTTTGCTGACAGGTGGGATTCAAATAAGGCCCATAATAACCCAAATCCAATTTCTTTTGTTTGAACCAACGCTCACAAACATCTAGTATACCGGTTGCTTTGGAAATGATTTCAGATGAAAACTCAAATTGGACCCCTGCAAGATTAACTTGGTGGTTTTTTAGGCTACAAGAAAACAATCTGGTTAAGTCTGGATGGTATTCAACTTGCTTGACCTTCTCACAAAAATGGTAGCATCCTACATCCTGGAAGCATGAAAGGATCATAGGAGAGGAAGTAATTGGAGTGGTGTCTAGGGGCTCAAATCTTTTGGCTTTTCCTCCATGATTTTTTGGCTTGGTGGGAGTATGAATCTCATCACCACTAGTGTGACTATTACTCTCTGACATGATGGCTGGTCCAAACAGCAGAAGGAACCATGAGTTTTCTTTAGGGTATTTGGAGCAAAATAAGTGGTGTAGGTCAAACTTTTGGAAAGAGGGAAGCTAGGGTGAGGAGAGCTTTCAAAGCTTGGACTTGGTGGTAGAGGTTAGGTTTATACAACTCGGTTTTCTCTTTGTATGAAAAGCAATCTTTCTTATAACCCTAGTTCAAAGAAAGTGAGATTTTGTTTTTGCATAGTCTAGGGTTTTGGTTAATTTCAAATCATGGATGACCTCTTTGATAAAAAATATTTGGGAAAAGGAAAGGAAGGTTGACCAACCTTGTTTCAACTTGCAGAGGGTTTGTGGAGGAAAAAACCCAATTTTGAAAATCTTTGGCACAGTTTTCTGAAGTGCTGCCAGGGGCGCAGCGCTAGCGCGTAGTGCCGGGACGGTTGGGCGGTCGAGGTGTAGCGCTGGGTGTAAAAATAGGCTCTGGTGGTCACTCCTGTGCCTACGCGCAGTGCCACTCCGTGAGCGCGTAGCACAGTGTAATATTACACTGTCTTCCTCGCCTCTACGCATAGCGTCGGAGTCCAGGGGCGTAGTGTCGTGCTCAGTGCGTAGTGCTTGCCAAATTTTTACAGTTTTCCCTAAAACCCAGAAACAGTGAAAATGATGCATGGGGAAGTTTCACTTGGCCTTTATACTTGTTTTGAAAAATAAATTTAAAAAGCCCAAACCCACGTTTGTAAGGTTGGGGTTTCCTATCTTTCAATGTGTAATTCTACTGTGAACACCCATTTTAAATGTTTCTCGGAAAACATGTTTATTCTTGCCTTTGCCAATCTTTTGGGGAGCAATATTTTTTGGCATACAGGCCCTTTGTTGGGAGCCTATCGTTGAGATGCAGAAATCGAGGTCACATTTTTCCCTTTCTTTGACAATAACTCATAATCTGACCTTTTACCTTAAAAACTCTTGTTTTTCTATCCTTTGGAAAAAAATGGTCTTCTTTAACCTAATACCCTTTGTATTTCTTCTCCTAGTGTAGGTGAAGTAGTGCTATTTTGGAAAAAACCTTAAGGAGGAGGATTTTTCTCTTGTCATCAATGTTTTGTTAATCCACCAAAGAAAACTCTGATACTCTTTTACCTATATGCTTGTTTTTTTTGTCTTGTTTGGGTCTGCTTCTTGGTGATGATTATTCCCTATTACTTTGCCTCCTCTTGTTGTTGGTGGTCATCTTGGCTAAAAAAAAATATGTGAACAAGGGCAGCTATCCCTTGCAATATTTTTACTCTAAGCCAAGGGGGGCCCTTTGAGTGCAATCCTCTTTATGCAGGAAGGCATAACTTGCTGGGCACCAAATACATCCTATAACTCAGTGAAACCTTTGGTGACCTAATGGGGACCTTTGGATTTGGATTTTGGATAGGAATTTAGAATTTAGGGATTACCAAGTGTAAGATAAGACTTGTGATAAGCTTAGTGTGTTTTGAAGACCTAGGATCTAGCATTTTGATTGTCTAGAGAGTTTGTAGAGACAATCAATGTCTGGGAATATTATGTAAGAGTCATCAAGATTCTTGGATTAGTAGGTTTGATCAGTAGTAGGGAATCTTGTAGATAAGCAAAACATAGGATTTGGGCCAAAAGGCAAGACATGGTGAAAGATGAGTGACAGTTGGGGCAAAACAATATGGCTTGAACCAAGGATGGGTCTTCCAGGAGTGTTGGGCTAGTGATGGCTAGATAGGATGATGGAAAAAATAGAAAAAAATTATCCTAATGGAAATGAAGGCTGTGATATTTCTAGAACTCACAATGCTCATGAACTTTGTTTCTAGAAATCTAGAAACAATTCTTAGTCATCTTGAGGTATGAAAATTAGGAATGACTAACACCCCTGAAGAGGTTTTCTCTGGTAAGAAACCTGACATCTCACAGTTTAGATTTTTTGGTTGTCTCATTTATGTTCATGTGCTAAAAGAGAAGAGGAGCAAGATGGATGATTGTAGGAAGAAGGGAATGTTTGTGGGCTACATTGAAACTTCGAAGGCCTATAGAGTCTGTTAGCCCCCTATGAATTCTTGAAAAGCAAGCAGGGGGCTAAATTGTTTTTGAACCTTCAAGGAATGCATCTCCCCTGAAGACACATCATCCTTGAAAGCCTCTTCATGCCCTCTGCCCTGAGATTTACTTCTATTGTTGTATCCATCCGTCTCTTTTATCTTTCGTTCAAAAGCCAATTTTCAACTATTTGCATTCAAATTTTGTTGCACTCCGCCCACGTCCTCCAGACCATGTTCCACTATTAAGTTGCATGTTCCACCATGATCCTACACTTTTCCACCATCTCACCAGTCTGCACAGCCATACTCGCCATCCTCGTTGCATCCACCACCCCCATGCATGGTTTTCTTAACAGTTTTTCATGTTTTGCAGGGTTATCAGGTGGTGAAGCCGCCATGATTACACAGTCTTTATTACAGCGGCCAAAAGGCAGAAAGGACCATTTTTTCAGAGGCTGAAATCACGACAAAGCCTGGGAAGGAGCCATGACAGGACTTGCATTAAAAGAGCAGGGTTTGAACTCTCTAAAACCTCCCCAGAGCCATTAAAGGCGCAGTTTTCACCGACAGAGACAGAAATGAAGCAGCAAAGAGTTTAAGGCACGAAAATTAAGATCTTTGAGCCTTAACTCAGTGGTTTAGAGACAAAGTACCAGATTGAAGACATCATGGATCACGCAGAGGGTACAGAGCACATAAATTAATGTATATCAGGTTTTCTACTTCAGCAGAATGTTTTCCTCCATGAAAGGACATGATACACATTATTGTTTTAGTCTACGTTGTGTCCAAGTAAATTTTTCCCCCCTGACAACAGTCCTATGCTATCAGAAGCATTTGCTACACAATATGGAAAATATTAGCATCATGATTCTACGTTGTTGTTTAATTCACCATAAGTACTACAGAGTGCTACAGAAAAGTACGGCTGAGACATACCTGGAGTAAAATGCAGCCTGATGAAGATCACTCTTCCATCCAAAGAGTACCAGAGATAAATGTTCAGAATTTAAAACAGAACAAGGCTTCGGCTCCCCTTCTCTTCTAAGTTTTAATGTTGCATTTAGTGTTTCACCTACCTCCTCTGGTCCACTTGAGCTATAAATTCATGAAGAAACTTATTGTAAAGGTTGTTGATTGGTTATCAGAGAAATTACAAGTTGTTTCTTTTGAGACATAACCTCTGTGTAAAGTTGTAAGATAGGAAGAAGAAGATGTTTTCAGACTGAATATTCAGCCATTGGTAATGTTGTACTTGACTGGTGTTTCTCTTTAATATGACAAGCACATTTCTTTGGATCCTGATCTAAAGCTGCAGTGATGTTTTTCTGTCTCTATGTTTTATTTCATTTCTACTGGCTCACATCAGAAATATGGCATAGGATTTACCCTTGTTAGGTACCCTATGTTTCTGCTCTCCTTGCCTTCAATGTTTTTCTGCTATATGTGTTATCTAAGGTTCGGTTTCAATTAATTTAACCAGTGTGGTGGATGTTATTTCCTGCTAGCTGATGTATGGATTAATGAATCATTTCTTAGATGTTCTTGTTAAGATTTAATTGAATGAATTGGGAACACTGGGAGGTCTAGAACTCTGTCTCTATCTCACTAGGATCCTTTTCAATTAATTTAACCTTTCTAAGATCCCTCAAGCTGGATACTGAAGCATTGAGAGTTCAAAGTCTCTCTCTGATCTCGGGTCTTTAACTTTGTGTTCTAAACATTTAATGTTTCTTGTCTGAAGAGTTAGCTTTTGGATTTTAGATCACAGGTGTCCAATGGCATGCCCTATCCCTGGATCTAATTTCTAAAGGTCACCTTGGATGGTTTCCTTGGTTTCACCTTCTCTCTTACCATTTCATATCGCACAATAATCTTTAAGATCCAATGCTCTAGATGACTAGCCCAACTGAAAGCCTGCACATTGAATAGCAAGTAAACCCTTTCCTGACTCCATTGCCCAATGGTCTTGAATGCTCCCTGGAATTATCTCTCTTTTGCCTAAAATCCTCTTTACCAAGCCTTGTCTTATATCGAAACCTTTCTTTCCTGATTTCCAACAACCAAACATACATCAAACAAAAAAACCTCGAGCCTTATAACTAGCCTAATTTCTTAACACTGAGCTTCAAAGTCATATACCTTTGACATATCATAGAGAGATCCCTCTCTGGACCCAGGAGGGCTAGATCCTGAGGTCTGAAAGTGGTTCTGATGTTGTCTCATCTTTTTGTCTTGCCAATCTGGCCAAAACATGGGAACCCCAACAGAGTCTATTTTCATGGTCAAAGGGAAGTGGAGATATGCCATGATGTTACCTTTGATGAAGATGATTCCCTCAGGAAAGTAATCAATCTTCTGAACTCTGAGGAAGATCATGAAGTAAGGGTTGGAAATCAAGAAGAACTGAAGGATAAGACGATGCCAGATGTTGAAGGACCGATGGATCCTATTGATCGACTTCATTCAATGAAGAGAAGATCATCATGGCTCAGGAAAACTCTCAAGGATGTCGAGAATCATATGGCCCCAAGGGGGACATTCCGTGAAAGCAAGAAGTCGAATAGATACCAAGGGTATCTAGCAGCCATGAGTACAATCGTACAATCTGAGCCTGGATCTTTTGAGGAAGTTGTAAAGCATCAAGTCTAGAAGGATGCTATGCATGCAGAATATGAGTCCATTATGAAGAATGATGTCTGGGATGTGGTTCCGAAACCGGAGGACAAAGCAATTGTCACGTCGAAATGGTTCTATAGGATCGAGCATGGATCTGATGGTAGTGCTGAAAAGTTCAAGGCAAGATTCGTTGCCCGTGGCTTCTCTCAAAAGGAAGGCATAGACTATGATGATACGTTTTCACCTGTGGCCCGATATACCACCATCTGATATATCATATCCCTTGCTACTATGCAAGGATGGAATCTCCATAAGATGGATGTGAAGATCGTATTTCCGCATGGTGCGATAAAGGAAGAGGTGTATGTGGAGAAACTTGTGGGGTTCGAAGTCCAGGATCGAGACACCCTTGTATGAAGGCTGAAGAAATACCTCTATGGGTTGAAGCAAGCACCTAGGGCTTGATATGAGAGGATAGATAGCTACCTGATGAAGTTGGGCTTCACTCGTAGTAATGTTGATCCGAACCTTTACTTCAAGGTTGATAGAGAAAAGCCTCTCATTCTAGTGTTGTATGTGGATGACCTCTTCCTAACAGGTGTTGAACCTCTCATTAATCAGTGTAAGAGGGAGCTCGCTTCTGATTTAGAGATGAAGGACCTAGGACAGATGCATTACTTTTGAGACATAGAGGTCTGGCAGAGACCGGGCGAGGTTTTCCTTTCTCAAGGAAAATTTATTGTTAAGCTGTTGGAAATATTTGGAATGGTGGATTGTAAGTCCATGTTGACACCGATGGAACTCAACTTTAAGAATTTGAGTGGCAGAACTACTGGGCTCATGCTAGCAAATCCTACCAAGTATCGTCAACTCGTAGGGGGCTTGATGTTCTTAGTGAACACCCATATGGACGTATGTTTTGTAGTGAACACTTTGAGTTAACACATGGATGATCCTCATCACATTCACTGGGTTGGTGCCAAGAATTTGTTGAGATATCTTCAGGGCATGATAAACCATGGGCTGAGATACACTATCGAGAGCATGACACTCCATAGATATACTAATGCCAATTGGGCTAGAAATGTGGTGGATCGCAAGAGCACATTTGGATGTTTCTTCACACTTGGGTTTGCTTCGATATCATGGATGAGTAGGAAGTAGAAGTCGGTGGCTTTGAGCACTGTTGAGGCTGAATACATTGCAGTGAGTATGGCCTATTGTGCAGCAATTTGGTTGCTAAAGCTCTTTAGTGAGCTATTAGGGCATGTGCTACATACCACCGTGATACTCTGTGATAACCAGAGTGGGATTCAGTTGTCTGAGAATCCTATGCTCCATGATCAATCCAAGCATATTGATATTAGGTACCACTTTATCCAAGATATGGTACAACGAGGCGTCGTAAGGCTCGATCATATAGGAACTGATGAGCAGGTCGTGGATATTCTCACAAAGCCCTTGGGGAAGGTCAAGTTCCTAACATTCCATGGGAATCTTGGAATTGTGGAATGACCCTATGCTGAGGGTCCTATTGGACGATGAGCTCTGGGAGCTCCAGGGGGCTTTGGGGATAGCTCCTCGGAGCTATAAGCAACCACAGGGCTAGGCTTGCCAAAACTTATTGGTGTGATTCTTCCCCACCATTATGATAATGAGTTGGTTCACCTCTCATAAACTGTGCCCCATATGCATCCTACCCATTAAGTCCCAGACTCATGGGAAGTACCTCTCATTTGGCCAATGAGGTGGGAAAATCTAGAGACCAGTAGCAAAGACCGACGGCCGCATCTGAGATTTCTATACTCTCTATGTCTAGGATGGCATGTGTCCAACCACTTGATTTGGGATCAAGTCTAGTGAGGTTTCAAACCTCCAACTGACTTCAGGTCAGGTAAACCAACTTCGGCTTGGTATGAGACTCCCTTGAGTCCTATAGATGTTTCGAACCTCTGAGCTAAATTTTTCAGTAGGAATTGATGTCTATGTGACTCACCTTTTTTTTTGAAATAAAGAAGCCAGCAAAGCAAGTTACAGAGGGATGATGCACGATGTTTGGATGACACAGGTGATTGGAGTTATCCCTAGTTGAGAGGGACTGTTAATTTTGGAAAACTAGGTCCAAACTCCATGTTGTGATGCTCAGATGAAGATGCCAATATTTTTATTGGATTCCTCTTTCGAAGAGGTGCAAGGTCGATCTAAGGATCATCTTGATCTGATGAGCAGAACATTTATTTTGAATTAATTCCACTTATGTGTAAGGTCGGCTAGATTTGAAATGTAGGCTTGAAGCCCCAGAATATGTGTCACACACCCTCACTGATTGATATATATAGGTCAACGTTGGAGGACATTTCATCCATCACTCATCACACATTTCTCTCTCATCATCTGATTGGTTTGATCACATTGGAGGCTCTTCTTCTCTCACAAATGGGAAATTTCAGCGTAGGAAATTTATGTTTTTGACCTAGAGTTTCAGCGCAGATTTGACCAGCATTGAATTTGATCAATGCATGGTCAAACTGACCCTAATCTCTCCCAAAAAAATGATTTTTTCAGTACGCATTTATTGGCACAGACATCGAGGTTGGATGTTGACTTTGACCGAGCTGCATTAACTTTTGTTGTTGTTGTTTTTGTGTTGACCATTGACTAGGACAATGTTTACTTTTATTGACTTTGGGTTGACTGATATAGAGTTGTTCGAGAGGGTTGTGTGACACATTCTGGTTGGCAGACCGTATTGAGACTTTGCTGTTTGAAGCATCCTGTTGACTTTCGTAATGCACCACAACACATATATTTTGTTGATCAAGTTAAGTGTATTTTTGGCTTGTCTTTTTCGATCTATTGGTTTGTTTTATCATCATTTTACTTTCTTGTTTATGTGATTGTTGTTTGATATTGGGGATAAAAGTACAGTTGCATCAAGCATAGAACATCTACAAAAATTTACACATCTCTTGTCCTCTTCGCCTTGGGACTTCTTTCCCTTGGCTTTCTTTCCTTTTCTGACTAATGCAAGATATTCTTCTTTATCTTTGTAGGAGGTCCCCTCTCTAGTGCTATGCCTTATCTCTTCTTGTACCAAATCAAACCACAATCACTCCAACTTTCGTAGCTTCTCCCTCCCATTCACCGATTCCAGGGAGCTATGCTACCTCTTGGGAAGGCCTAGAAGTGCTAGGCTCACCAAATCATCCTAGGCTACTGTCACACCAACACTTCAAAGCTCATATCGACATTGAGTGAACTTCATCAAGTATTTTGGTATCGTCTTTCCCTCCTCCATCTTGATCTTTCTGAGCTTATCTTTCAGCGCCAGCTTTTTATGGTTGTTGTTATTCTGAAATAGATAGGTTAAGGCCTTCCACATAGCATATGTAATTAACTTTCCATGGAGGTGCAAAACAATATTATCTCTAACTACTTCCAACAAGATCCTTCTCGCCTTTGCTACCTTCTTCTTCCATGCATCAAGAAGTTGAGCATCTGTTGCTGCAAGCTGGGGAATATCATTGCCTATGAATTCCTTCAGTCTGTTGTCCTCTAACACTGTCTCCATATTCTCTTTCCATGTTATGTAATTTTAATTATGCTCAAGTGCATATTCGAGTCTCAAGCCATTGAAATACATCTTGATGTGTTGTTGGTCCTGAATAATAAATCCACAAATTTGATGTACCTGTTAAAAATATACTTTGGTTCTTCTCTTATATCCTGATTATTTCTCTAATACCATGTAGAAATTATCCAAATGGATTCAATCTTATATTATAATTACTAAACAAAATATTGAATCAAGTCTACAATTTTCGGAAACCAAATTACAATCGCACAATCACATAACAAGTAAGAGAAAGAAATTATCGATCGCACAACACAATATATATCTGGGGAAAGCCTCAACTAAAAACCCACTATTTTTGTATTGCATAAAGTCAATACCATGAAATAATACAATGTTATTTCTCTTCCTGAGAAACCTATGTACTATGTTGACTATCTCACTCTGATCTAGGAAAAATCATTCCAATACTTAGCCATTCTCAACCACTATCTGACCAACCTTTCTTATGCATTCTTGGAGGAATTGTGGCCATATTAATAAGGAAATTCCCAATAATTTTTTGTGAAATTTCTTAAAGGCATCCTGATTACCTCATGCATGACCTGTACAATTTTCTAATTATACAATTGATAGTTCCGTTTAACTGCAATCTCAACTGGGCCTTCCTTAGAACTGACATGCAAAAACTATTTATAGTGAATTATCAGTTATTTGATTGATCACTGCATGTGAATTAAATCAAATTTAATTCACTGGACCTATCACTAGCTCATCTCTCAATTATTGAGTTAACTAATTACAACTCAAAATAAGCTACAACTCAACCCCCTAAAACTTAGAGTCAACTCTACATGCCTCCATTTTGACCCTAAACTCAAATTTACTGAGATAACTAAGTCTTCCTGAATCATTTATCACTTACAAGCTGTGATGTGATGTGGAATTACAATTTACTTCTAATTTAATTAAGGGAAAATTATACTAGAAGCCTCATGGGTGTCATTTTAAATATTTCTTGTTGTCATTTTCAACAAATCCCTCCTTGGAAGATATAATTTGCATGAATATGACTTGATCCATTTGATCTAGGTGTATCTTAATGGCTACCCACCTATTCCACTTGGACCCCCACTATTTTTTCTTTCAGATTCCTTAATTTTTTCTCTATCTTGAAAACATATTGATAGGCAGTGCCAAGCGAGGAGATTTCCATAGCTCCATCTCGTCCTGGATGTATTTTTGTAACAGTTGTAGTACTTGAGTACTAGATGTCACTAAAAATCCTTGATACCAAGCTTCGTGTGAAGGGTATGAAAAATTTTTGTGAACTCCGACATGTTTCGGTCCCCTCCTTGTTGCAGTGTGGTCCACTTTATGTACTTATTTTCATAGCTTTCAACAGGGTAATACCATTCCTTGATGGCATCTCGAAAATAATTCCAAGTGGGTGCAGCTGAAAATAGTGAGAGCTCCCTCTCATCCCTCTGCTTAGAGTCAGTTTCCAACCAATCCTTGACATGGGGGGCGAATTTGATGAGTGAAAAAGTAATGCTTTCCCCATTGGAAAAATTATGAACCAAAAAAAAACTTGCCAACATATTTAACCATTTATCTACCACATATGCATCTATCTCGCCTTCAAATATGGGAATTTCAAAGTTTACTTTTATCTTAAAGGGAGTGGCGCTTCCAGAGGGGTTTTTGGATGAAGATTTGTCGCTTTTGGGAATCCATCGAAAGATCTGGGCAAAGTTGTCCATCATCATTCTCCTTTGTCACTTGAGGGATTCTTCGAGCAATATTTTTAAAGGATCTCTTTCTACCTCGTATTTTGTTTCTTCCACCATGGGAGTTCATCAAGGTCGATGAAGTTGGTCTTGCAAATTTTCAACCAGTTTGATCCATAATTTCTTATCCCTTGACCTTGTTGGGGACATGCACAGAAAGACAGAGAAAGAGCAGACCGCTATGATACCACTAATCCAAATTTATGCATGAATGAAATGAAATACAAATTTTAACAGAAACATAGAGCTACAGTGAAAACTGAACTTCAATTCATTGATAACAAAATACCGAATACTATTTACATGCATAATGGAAATAAAACTAGATTAAGTGACGGTAGCTTATCTCTGATAAGATATGTGGTGGCTACATGCCTTCTGAACTATCTTACCACAAGTCTCAAAGGCTTACTTATTATTAATAAACACTGGGAAATCCTAAAAATCCAAAAAAATAACCTTAGGAGTTGAAGTGCCAAAAGTTTGTGGGCCCCATTGGGGTAAATTGGTACATCAACTTCCTGAGGTCGTAACTTTGGCATACAATCTCTATTTGACGTGCATTACACCTCATTAGAAATATCTATTCGAGAACTAGAAATTTCGACTAAAATCCTTTGCCACAGGCTTTGGGTTTACTCGTTTAAAAAAAAAAAGTCGTTTAGGGCCTCAAAATAGCTCTGGAAGTTCAAGACTCAAAAAACTTCTAAAAATAGTAAATTGTTCTACAATTAAGGAAACTGAAAGAAACAATGGTGGGGTCTAAGTGGAATAGGTGGGTGGCCACCAATATCCACCTGGATCACCTTTGGAGGATGTTGAGGGGCTACTTGCACACTTGGAGGAGGACATCCTACCTTTTTGACATATTGACACAAAATAAGTTTTTTGATTCATTGTCCCATGATAAGGTGGTGTTTTAAGCTCAAGGTGGGAGGAAATAAATATTGAAAAAAATTAATATCTAAATTTCAAATTGCAAAACAAAATGAAGATATATAAACGATAATTTAAAATACAAGGAAAAAATTCAAACACATACCGAAAACGAATAAATGAAATTATCCCAAGCTATATGCATTCAAATGCATATAGAAAAAATGAGACTCAATTAAATGAATGAAAAAATGGGATGAATAAAGAAAAGAAAAGGAAGGTGAAGGGGTAGTTAGGCACATTTCTAAATAAAAGGTAACTTAATGCATATGCACTCCCTTACCAAAGGAATTAATATGGATGAATATCAAAACAATTTGACATGACTATGGAATATTATTCATGAAGTTATCTCCCCAAGCCATACCATCTATCAATACCCTTACTTATTGATGGGATTTCTAGGGAGATACTTCTTTTCAGGGTTATTGGTATATGCAATAAGCATTGATGATGACCTCCCCATACCTAAAATTGAAAAATTGTATGACTTATATGAGGTATTATGAAGTTTTAAGATGATTCTTCATTTGATCTACATAGTTCCATTTAAATTTGACATGAATCTTTTTTTATGTTGCATTATAATTTTATACATGCCATCAAATTGATGACTACAGCTATTTAGTAAACTCCCTCTTTGGAAGATATACTTCTTATAGATATGACTTGGTCGCTTGAAGGAAATTAAGGGATTTGATAGACACTTGGAGGAGGATGTATTACCATTTTGAGAGGTTGTTCCACTTATTTGAGATGATATTGGGATTCTTGATGACAAGGAACCTTCCTCATAGCATGTTTCCCTTTTTTGAGATAAAATGGCACTTAGAGAATGTAACATTGCATGCTTTGGAGGGAATTTTCCACTTTGGAGGGCTTACACACAAATTTTGAGTGATTCATCCACTCTTGAAGGTCACACATGTCACACATGTGACTCCTATCATGTGTTTATGGAAGAAAAATTGACATTAGAAGCATTTTTACTTAATTTTGGGATCATCGTTGGGGATATGTTGACTCATCCACTTTCGTATCATGTATATTTTATGTATTATGACCTTATTTCTAGGGCTTGTAAAGAGAGATTGTACTTTTTATTTTCTTAGATATTTTTCTCAGAAACAAATTATTATTTTAATGATAAGTGTGTTAAGTCTCTCATATAAATAAGAGAAACACTTCTCATTTTTAACTCATTGCTAGAACTTCTTGATAACAACTAGTCACTCCACCTTTATTCTCTTTTTTCCCTACATTTTTTATTAATGTATAGCTAAAGTAACTTATTGAGAAGATACTTTATGGATGCATTTACAACTATATGGATTCCCATGACTAAGGTTTGTAGATGAAAATTATGTTTTAAGTAGTTTCACTTAATCTTGTTGGATTTGTTTATGGATCGATATGAGTTTATTCTACTTCTCGAATGGTGGTGGTGCATTATCTTCAAATTTTTCTTGGAAAAATATCTTCTTTATATTGAAATTTGCAATAAGAAATATTTAAAATGGAAACAAGAAGAGGCTTCTAATTTAATTTTCCCTTAATTAAATTAGAAGGAAATTGTAATTCCACATCACATGACAACTTGTGCGAGTTAACTAAGCGAGGAAGAATTAGTTAGTTCATTTAATTCGAGTTGAGGATAAAAATAGAGGCATGTAGAGTGTCTCCTCATTTTTAGGAGTCCTGGTTGAGTTTGTTTTGAGTTGTAATCAATTAACTTAATGTATTTTAGTTAAAATTAGTTTAACTAGTTCTAACTGATGGAGAAACTAGTGACATGTAAAGTGAATTAAATTGGACTTAATTCACATGCAATGATAAGTAAGATAATTTATAATTCACTAAAAATAACGCATGCATTTCAGTTATGAGAAAGACTCAACTGAGATTGGAGTTAAATGGAAGTGTACTATCAGTTGTATAATCATCAAAATTGTGCACATGGTGCATGCAATCAGAATAAGGCCTAAAATCAATCATTCCTTAATTAGAGAACTCACTAATTTTAACCATTCGAATTTCATTTAAAAGGAGTAATGAAGGCACAAGTTTAATCATTTTTTTGGTGAGAACAAGTTGGTGATACCAACCAATAGGAAGCATAAGTTTGTGTGTCGATAATGTGAGAGAAAGGTGTGCCAAGAGAAGCTTGTGCACAGGTTTGTATCGAGACAAATAGAGATAGTGCCGAGGTTTTAGAGCTTGGAGAAAATAATTTTAATCTTCTCATATTATTTGGCTTATGCAATATAAATATAACGTGGATTTTAGTTGAGCCTTTCCCTAGATAAATATTTTTGTTGTGCGATTGAAATTCTTTCTCTTTCTTGTTCATGTGAATTTGCGATCGTAATTAGTTTCCACAATTTGTAGAGTAGAGTCAAGTATTTTTTTTTAGAATATTAAAAATATAAATTTGAATGTGTGGATTCTCTACAGGGTATCAGAGCACTTTCTTGGGCAGAGTTGGGGAGAATTTGTTTTTCATTTTTTTTACAGAATTTTTTTGGTTGGGAAGTGTGCAGAGCAGATTTGAAAATTTTGGTGAAAATTTTTCAAAAAAAATATAGCAGATCTCGATTCCTCGGGGAAAAGTACCCAAATTCAAAAAAATATCGGTCAAATCAGAGTTCAGATGAGGGCGATATCCCCATTTTAAAATCAACTCTTTTTTCATAAAATTTTGTGACATTGGGAAAATTACAATGTCAATCTAAGTTTCCAAACTGCCCAAAATGACAGATGTGTTGTTTGTTCCAGGACTAAGGAAGAGTCTTTTTTCCATCGCGATATTGGAATATTATGGCTACGATGTGAATATTTAACAAAGGGAAGGTTTTCCTTAGACACATCGCCAAATGAAAGATGAAATAGATCAGTGTGTGAGTCAAGAACCTGTATGCTGTCGAGGCCGAAGATGCATGCAAAGCTTTGAGGAGAAAATCAAAGGTTAGAGACTTGGTGGTTGAGAGGGAGCATGAATTACCTCTCAACATGCAACCTCATAAGAAGCCTCAGAAATTTATCTAGAAGCCACAATTGGAGAAGCAGAGAGGAGGATGAGTGGAGACATCCACTCAAGCAAAGACCTCTAGTAGGGGGAAACTGCGAGCCAAATGGGCAGAGGGAGCACATGCAACCATACCTCCAGTTGAGAGGTGGGGCAATGTGAAGAAATAGTCCTAAGAGAGTAGAAAATTGGGCAGGGTCCATTGAGAAGTCTTTTATCATGGATCATTACCTTGCTACGAGGGCCCACATTATATAGTAGCAGGATGGATTAGTGGTGGTTGAGGATCAAGTGCTTAGTTTTATGCTAAAAAATAAAAGTTCTTAGATTGGCTTGGAACCTGAATGACCACGTAGTTCTCGTCATTCTGAATCCGGCACACTACATTTCATGAAAAATGGACTTTGTATGCTCTCGCAAACGAGTTTTTTTAGCTTTGATAAACAACAAAATCTTTAAAAAAATGACAGATAGGTTCCCAGTCAGTAGTCCATACTACTGCCATGCCATGCTAACTGTGCTAAGTGGCAGCATGGTACTGGTCAAATTTCTGGGTCACATGGAAATTTATGATTGGTTTGAAGTGGATCCAATTGGGTGACGACACGAGGTGTAGCGTAGGGCCACCACGTGCCCCTCTTGGCTGTATAGTGGAGTAAAATTTTGGTTCAAGGTCTGAGTGGCGGCATCGAGGCTCAACCCTGTGACCTCCCACAAGCCAACGCCACACCATATCGTTCCACCACACTAATGGTTGTTAACCATTATGCGCTCCACATTTATTTAAACTTTCAAATGTAATATGGTGGGAGGAGAGGGCACCAGCCCCCCAACCATAAGACCTCAGCGCGTGACTAAAGGCTAGAGCTTAAACCATAATGCAAAGTTTAAAAAGTAAACTGCATTTAATTAACCTTAACCACCATTATCTAACGCTTACTCCACATTTAATGCAGGCTTATCTTAAGAGATTAACTAGTGCTAAGAAATGCTTAATTAGCACTAAAATGTTACTTAAATTAATGACGGATTAAGTTGGTGGACCCCCAAATTCGACGAAGACTGCAAGTTTAGCTCCAGTTAGCTAATTTATGGCCTGAAATAGTGGGGAAAATGTAAATGATCATAATATTTGGAGTTTTCGACCAATTCAGGTGTAGAAAGAGGCTAGATGACCATTTTGGGGCATTTTGGACTCATTGGTGTAGGTTTCAGGAGCAAAAGTGCATTTTAAACATTTCATTTGTCAATTTGAAAATAATATAGAGGCCCAAGCCATGGAAGCTGGACCAAGGAGATGTAGCCCGGGAGGGGTGAACTCCTTCATCAAATTCCTATGTTGATGTGTTGTATGGTGATGTACTATACTTTTATTTTATGATATTCAACCTTTATTTCATGTTATATTGTTCATAAAATTAACATGAAAAACACTCATGAGACTCAATAATTTGCAAGAGAACTTGAACCCTTAAGCACACATAAGCCATTTGCTTCAAATTATGAAAAAAGAATTAGTTAAGCATTACTAACATCCTCCATTCAGATCATTTTTTGTATTAGAGCTCTTGTTATTTAGGTTTTGTTGTGCAAGAAGGGATCTAATTGTTTGCAAGTTTGTGTCATGCTTAGAAGGCTAAAACTCAAAAGAGGATAAGGGAAGCTGGTTGAGAACCCTGCATTTGGGTCAAGAGGAAGACAAGAAAGGTTTCCAAAGTCTTCATCACCAACGCATCCTCAAGTTGAAGTTGAGTTTTTAGTGAACATGTCTCATGAAGGATAACCTACCATGATAGAAGATGAGAGAGCATTTAGGAAGGTGTTCTTTGATATGATTGAGATGGTTAAATTCCTCTATGAGGAGAGGAATTTAACGATGCAGGGAGAAAGTAGAAGGCCACCAAGAGGAGAGGGTTCTCTAGGAGGAGGATTAGGAGGCCATGGAGATGGTAAGAAGCTACCATCCACTCCACCATCATCCTCACCACCATCTTCACCTTCCTCATCGTCATCTTCCACTACCACAACTCTTCCATCTGTTCATATACATACTTCAAAAGGAGCTGGTAAATCACCCATACTTAAACTTGATGTTAAATTTGAGCTTCCAATGTATAATGGTGAAGTGAATGCAGAGAAGTTGGATAATTGGATTCGTCAATTGGAGGTTTATTGTAGAACTCAGAACCTTCAAGAATATGACATAAAGATTTAATTGTCTTCCTTGAGAATGGAGGGTTCAACACTTGTATGGTGGGAAGAAAGGACTCAAGATGAGATTAAAACCCACGGTAAGATCTCAATGTCTTGGTCAAATTTTATTTTTTCCATTAAAAGGAAATTCTATCCTCTAGCTTACATGCAAAAATCTATTATTGACTGGCAGAATTTTAGACAATTAAAATGGCAAAGTGTGCAAGATTACACTCGTGAATTTAGGAGAAGATATCTTATTTTGGGTGTCAATTTTCATTCTAAAGAAACTTCTTTAAAGTATATTAGGGGTTTTCACAAATATTTTAGACATACTATTCTCATGTTCAATCCCACAAACTTAGATGAGGTTTGCGTTCAAGCCATACATATAGAAGCAAGAGGAAAACATAAGTGCAAATGAGAAAAGTGATAGTTTCTTTGAGTATGAAGGTAAAGGAAAGGGTAAGTATAATGGAAGAGGAAATAAATTTGGTTCTATTAAAATAGAGAAAGAGAAACTCACATGTAAACATTGTTCGAAGAATAGCCATCATGAAGAACATTGTTGGCAACTCCATCCAAATTTGAAGCCAAACAAACTTAAAAACAAAGAGAAGGGGAAAACAGATGCAATCTTTGAACATGACTTAGGTTCATATTCATGAGATGAAACCAATATTACAAAAATGGGTTTGAAATATAAGAACATAGCAAGCACTATTTCTTCAATTTGTTCTAGTGTAACTCAAGATTAAGATACAAGAATTGAACTCTTTTATATTAGATTTGTTTCAAAGGATACCAAAATAGATACACTATTTGATAGTGGTTCTCAAGCTAATTTGATTTACGAAGACTTATTTAAGAGGTTAAATCTTGAAATTGTTACACATACAAGACCTTATCCTTTACGGTGGATATGTAAGAATGAAAACTTGCAGGGAACAAGGAAGTGCATCCTAAGGTTTGGAATCAATTCAAACTTCCTTGACAAAGTAGAACTTGATGTAGTGCTGCTTGAGATTTCAAGAATTGTTTTGGAAAGTCCTTATCTTTATGATAGGAGGGAAGTATTTCATTTCCATGAGAATAACTACCACTTGTTCAAAGATTTAATTTCTTACATAGTTAGAGCACATAAGAAGTAGAGAAGCTTGTCTCTTATACATGCAGGAGAAATGAAGAGAATAGTGAATGCAAGTCAAAATTTGGCTTTGTTAATGTTCAAGCATAGTGATGTTTTGAATGAGACCTTTCAAAAAGATGCATCAAATGAAAATTTGATTTCATTGAAGTTTCTAATGTTTATAATAAGATGTTGCAGGGCTCTAACATGCTGCCTATGAAAAGAGGTAAAAAAGATGAGAAATATTTGCAGCAATCCACATCACTATTGTACAGCGATGTAAACAAGATGTCGGTGCAAGAGAGTGCAAAGGTCAAAGAGAAAGCACCAAAAAAAATTGACAAAGAAGGCATAGGTTCCACAAGTATTTGTTTGTGGTCTCAAAATGGTACATGGAAATGACGGAAACACTTGGTCAAAAGTCAACGCAAGTATAAAGCAAGACAAGCTAAAAGTCGCCATGTCGACAGCATTCGAGGTGAGACAATTTTCAAGTTTCCTTTGATTGAAAATTGAGGTGGAAAGAATTTTGTTTCTTCAAGGACAACTTGTTGTTCTGCAAATTTAGGGAATTTGTAACAAGACAGGGCCTCAAGAATTGAGGAAAAAGGCTAGCTTTTATAAAAATTTCAAAGTCTCAAAATTGGGAAAATTCTAGTGGATTGAGACTCAAAGGGGGAGGGAACTATACCATCATCCACATGTTCAGTAATGAAAGAGATTTTGGGGTCAAAAAGGCTTCTAGTGGGGAGGAATGATCAGGTGCTTAGTATTATGCTCAAAAATAAAATTTCTTATAATGGCTCGGAACCTGAATGACCACGTAGTGCTCGTCGTTCTGAATCTGGCACACTTCATTTCACAAAAAAGGACTCTGTATGCTCCTAAAAACAAGTTTTGTTCGCTTTGATAAATAGGAAAAACTTTTAAAAAAATGATAGAAAGGTGCCTAGTCAACAATCTGTACTACTCATGTGGCATGCTGACTATGCAGGTTTGATTTTAGCATTTTCCTCTGGCAAATGGTGAACTACCAAGTGGCAGCATGGTTCTGGTCGAATTTCTAGGTTACGTGGCAATTTATGATTGGTTTTAAGTGGAGCTAATTGGGTGAGGACATGTGGTGTAGCTTAGGGCCACCACTTGCGGCACCCTGGCTGTATAATGGAGTAAAATTTTGGTTCAAGGTTCGGGCAGAGGCGTCGGGGTTCGACCCCGCAACCTCCCACAAGCCAACGCCACACCATACCATTTCACCACACTAATGGTTCTTAACCATTATGCGCTCCAAATTTATTTAAACTTTCAAATGTAATATGGTGGGGGGAGAGGGGGCCAGCCCTTGAACCATAAGACCTCAATGCGTGACCAAAGGGCAAAGCTTAAACCATAGTGTGGAGTTTAAAAATTCAACAACATTTAATTAACCTTAACCACCATTATCCAATTCTTAATCCACATTTAATGTGGGCTTATCTTAAGAGATTAATTAGCGCTAAGCATTGCTTAATTAGCAATACAATGTTACTTAACTGAATGACAGATTAAGTTGGTGAACCCCAAATTCAACGGAGACTACTAGTTTAGCTCCAATTAGCTAATTTAGTGTCTGAAATAGTGGGGAAAATGTAAATGGTTATAAATTTTGGAGTTTTTGTCCAATTCAAGTGCAGAAAGAGGCTAGATGAACATTTTTGGGCATTGTGGACTCATTGGTGTAGGTTTCGGGAGAAAAAGAGAAATGTAAACAGGTCAATTTTTCACTTTGAGCATAATAGAGAGGCCCAAGCCATGGAAGCTGAACCAAGGAGATGTAGCCCAGGAGGGGTGAACTCCATCAATTTCTTGTGTTGATGTGTTGTATGGTGTTGTACAATACTTTTATTTGTTGTTGTTCAAACTTTATTTTATGTTAAATTGTTCATAAAATTAACATGAAAAACACTCATGAGACTCAATAATTTACAAGAGAACTTGAACCCTTAAGCACATAAACACCATTTGTTTCAAATTATGAAAGAGGAATTAGCTGATCATTACTAGCATCCTCCATTTAGATCAGTTGATGTAGCCATATTCCAGAGTGACATAGGCATAGATTAGGAACAAAGAGATACTAGGGAGCATAAAGCATAGTTGGAAACATTGCAGAGTCAGCAGCAATGTAGAGTTTTCAGTAGCAGTGTAGTAGCTAGTAGTAGTCAGAGATTCTGGTGATAAATGCATCATCCTGATCACAGTTGATTTAGTGTGGACTATTTTTAGTTTCACAAGTTGCATTAGAAACAACACTAGAGAGAAATTTTGCATGCAGAACATTCCAAAGGTATTGAATCGGGATAGTGTGAATTCCTTTCTTGTTGAGAGGGAGTGTTGAAATTCGCAACAAGGAATATTGAAAATGGAAACAAGAAGAGACTTCTAATTTAATTTCCCTTAATTAAGTTAGAAGGAAATCATAATTCCACATCACATGACAACTTGTACAAGTTAAATAAGTCAGGAAGACTTCATTAGTTCAATTAATTCAATTTGAGGGTCAAATTAGAGGCATGTAGAGTGTATTCTACTTTTTAGGAGCCCTGGTTGAGTTTATTTTGAGTTGTAATTAATTAACTTAATTTATTTGAGTTAAAATCAATTTAACTAGTTCTAACTCATGAGGGAACTAGTGGGAGGTCAAGTGAGTTAAATTGGATTTAATTCACATGCAATGATCAATCAGATAATTGATAATTCACTAAAAATAACTCATGCATTTTAGTTCTGAGAAAGATCCAGTTGAGATTGGAGTTAAAGGGAAGTGTATTATATGTTGGATAATCATCCAAATTGTACAAGTGGTGCATGCAGTCAAAAGAAGGCATAAAATAAATCATTTCTTAATTAGATAAGTCACTTATTTTAACCATTCGAATTTCCTTTAACATGAGGAATTAAGGCACACGTTTAATCATTGTTTTGGTGATCACGAGTTGGTGATACCAAGAAATAGGAAGCAAAAGTTTGTGTGTGGAGCTGGTGAGAGAAAGATTTTCCAAGAGAAGCTTGTGCACAGATTAGTATTGAGACAAATAGAGATAGTGCAAAGCTTTCTCAGCTGGGATAAAACGATTGTAATCCTCGAATATTCTTTGGCTTATGAAATATATAGATAGCATGGGTTTTAGCTGAGGCTTTCCCTAGATAAATCTTTGTGTTGTGTGATTGAAATTGTTTCTCTTTCTTGTTCATGTGATTTTGCGATTGTAATTGGTTTCCACAATTTGTTGAGTAGATTCAAGTATTTTGTTTTACATATTATAAATATCATTTTGAATCTACGTGGATTTTCTACACTTTAAAATCCTTGGAATATTACTAGGGGTGTATCTTCTCTTGAATTTTCTTGAGGTTTGTAAGGTACTAGGTGAATATTTTAAGGCTTGTAATGGAAAAATGTATATATCGCCCTAGGTATACTTATATCCTCTCAAGGGAGTCCTTAGTTGACCCTATAAACCTAAGAAAAATAAATTAGGAACTAGTCTCCCCCCATATAGTCAATTTAAAACTAAACAAAAAATCCTTCAATTTTTTGCTTTAGGGTGAAATTGCAAATCTAAGTCTTCATAACAACTTGCTCACATTTTGGGCTCTAAGTAAACCTAAATGCCTTAATAGTTATGCATGTATTTGATAACAAAATTTCATCTTATTGTGATAACTTGTATTGCTAATTTTTATTGCAACCTAATTAGGGTTATATATCATTATATCTTTGGTTGTTATATCATCTTTACTTTGTAGAATAAATTTGGTTAGACAAGCCCTAATTTATCTATTATTTTAGCCATAATTTATTATTATTTATAACTTGTTTCAAGAAATAAAGTGTGTTGTTATTGTAACTTGTATTATTGTTGAAATTTCATATATTTTATTCAAGCTTTGCAATATCCTTGAGTAATTTTCAGATTTAGAATCTTTAGGGACCTATTTGCTTTGAATAAAAACACATGAGTAACCCCCTAAATAAACCTTGATGTACATGAAACCTATATATGGAATTTACTTTCAGTAACCACCTTATCCTTATTTTTTATATTGAATTGGGTAGATGCGTAAAAGGCCTTAGACTTTATTGTATCTTTCCTTATGTGTCCTAAGTCCTATTAGGAAGACTCCCTTGTGTTGGGTCCATCCTTCACTAAAACAAGGAAATGTTTTCATAGGTGATAATGCACATAAGCATTAGATTTTTGTGATAATGCTCATGATCTTTATATTTAATTTAATTTTAAATATTAATATTCACTAAAGGTTGAATACTCTCCATGAGATTGCAAGGAATAAAATATGTAAATATAATTAATGGACAGTGAAATCACATACTGCGGAAATAACAATGAAAAATAAGAATACAATAATTGGGAAGCATCAACACAATGAGGATAGGAGCAATGAAGAAGCTTAAAAAAAAGGAGGTTCCCTTAGCAAGACATGATGCTTTGGACAATCACTTGATAGATATGAGGCCATGGTAACTATTAGGTCTACAAAACCTTGCAAGAATATCTTGTGAGCTTTGAAGTTGACCACAAGACCTCTTTCTACTAGTGTAATATGGCTAGAGGTAATAGTTATGCTAGTGTGAGAGGGCTAGAAGTAATAGTTAATCAATCTAGTGCATGCCAATTTAGGAAATTATCCTTTGATAAGTCATTGATGAAGGTTGAAAATATCTTACCGGAAGAGAGATAAGCATTCATGGTCCTCATAAGCCATAAGTGTTTGGAGAGAACAAGAAACTCACAAGTATCGCCCTACAATCTAACACTAGGAGAGCATTGAAATATAAAATAGTGGTATGTACTATTATACTAAAAGGATAAAAACTTGCAAATACTATCTTGCCTAAGAACATGGTGATTTATTTCAGTGTTAGACACCTTTAGACTACAAGGTAACTAGCTTTTGGTATACTCCATAAAGTTATTGAATTTAATTCTACATAGGAAATACAAGTTTGAATAGTAAAACACACTAACAATGAGATTTAATAAGAAATTCATTCTAATCAACTAGACCAATATAATGCATATTTGTCTATCACAAAAGACTGGGTGGTTAATTGTCAGAGGGGATTTCATAGTTGTTGTTTTCAAGGCCTGCACATTTACTGCCATCAACGAGTGCATAGTTGTGACTACAAAGTAGAGACTATAAAATTGAAGTGAGCAACTGAGGATTACAAGTTAGGCATGTAATATCAGGAAGTTTCAATGCTTGAGATCATTAGAGGATGACTTGATACTCAGAATAATAAGACCAAGGTTGACTTAAGTAACCTAAGACGACAATTCTCAAGACCAAAGGAGGCTCCAAAATTAGAATATAAGCAAATTTTTGGAGGGGGGTTGTAGCAACTACAGTAGGTTGAAGTCTCACCATGATATTGCATGGAATAAAATATATAGATATAACCAAGGGAAAGAAAAAGCACATCCTACGAGAAAAAGTATCAAGAAGAAGGAAAATGAAGAATATGATAACTGGGAAGCATTGACACAATGAGATGGTGAGAAAAAAAGAAGCTCGGGAAAAATGAGGTTCCCTCAATGCCAAGACATGATGCTTTAGAAAATAACTTGATACGTGTGAGGCCATGGTAACTATTAGGTCTGCGAAACCTTACTAGCATATCTTGTGAGCTTCGAAGTTGACCACTAGACTTTTCCTACTAGTGTCAGATGGCTAGAAGTAATAGGTCTACTAGTGTGAGAGGGCTAGAAGTAATACTTAATCAATCTAGTGCAAGTCAATTTGGGAAATTATCCTTTGATGATTTGCTGATGAATGTTGAACATCTCTCAATGGAAGAGGGATATGCATCCATGGTCCTCATAAACCAAAATTGTTTGGAGAGAACATGAAACTCGCAAGATTTAAAAGAATCGTCCTACAATATAGCATTAGGGGATCATTGAAATATAACAAAGTGGTTTGTTCTATTAGACTCCAAGGAGAAAACCTTGCAAATACGATGTTGTCTAGCAATATGGTGATTTATTTCAGTGTAAGACTCCTCTAGACTACAAGGTAATTAGATTTTTCTATACTCCATAAAGTTAATAAATTGAATTCTGCATAGGAAATACAACTTTGAATAGTAAAACCCACTAATATTGAGATTTAACAAGAAACACACTAGATTTAACCAAAAAAAATTAATATAAATAAATTTGTAAAATATGTAAAAGTGAAAAAAATTAAGTTGCTTTTAAGGTATCCTACATATAATAATTTAAAACATTTAACTTATGAAAACCATTGTGAGTAGGATTTTACTGTGGACCCCTTAAAAATATAAAAATAAACTTCTTAATTTAATTCAATAAAATTCTTATTTAATTAGCTATTTGTCAAACAACAATTTTAATCTTTCAAGGTATTTACTTTTTATTAATCTACTTACATCCTAGTCCCACCAATGACTCGACCCTTCTAACCTTATCAAATGAGCCAAACATGTTTTGTCATTTAGAAAACATTTTCTCTTTTACCCTTATCAAATATATAATTTGTCTTAGTAAGAGTCTAGACATGTGAGTCCCACCAATGAATCAACTCTTCTAACCTTATTAAATGAGCCAAATATGTTTTGTCATTTAAAAAACATATAATAAAACTAGCCATCTTTCTACTTATAAAAAAAAATAAACCATATTACCTATTCAAAATCACAATTCAATGAAATGGAAAAGGGATATCCAAAACTTATTTCTATTGCATATTTCAGAAATATCCAAAAATTCTTATAAAAAATTAAACTATATTATTTTTCAAAATCAATAAATTTCTATTGCATATTTTAGAAATATAAAAAAAAAAATCCAAAAAAATGTAAAACTATATTGCATATTCAAAATAACAATTCAAAAAAATATCCTATATTTATCTAATTTTATTGTATATTCCAAAAATACGAAGAATATCTTTTAATTAAATCCCCTCAACGCTTGTGGCTGTGCTTCAGAGAGGAAAAGATATGATGAAACTTTGTGGGAAGTAATAGATACATTTTCAAAAAATCAAAGTCCTAGTCAACGCACGTAGATACTGTGGACATGCATCCCACGTGAATCAAAATCCAATTCAAAATCCGAGTCAATTCAAAATCCGAGTCTATGTGTGAATCACAAATTTAGTCTTAGTCAACGCAGGCTGTGATCCACATAAAATGACGGTCAAATTAGAAATCAAGAAATAAGATCGGAAAGTTCCCCCATTGCCGTATTGCTAATGGATACGGCAATGGAACCCCACTTGATGGCATGTTTTGAAATGGACTGATGGAAAATGTTAAATATTATGCAGTTACGACCTTTTCATCTGGTTCACTGAATATTATATTATTTTATAATGGAAAATTTGTAAATCAAATATTAATTTACTTGTTCAATATTTACCATAGAAATTATTATTTTAATAAATTAAATTAAGTTTTAAATTTTATATAATTAATTGATAATTTGAAATTTAAAATTATTGTCAAATCTGGCTAGCATAACCAAATTAAAATTATTAATAAATTTTAAAATGAGTAAATTATCTTAATCGCCAAATTTATAGAGTAGTCTTTTTATTAATGCAAAAATTATGAACCAAAATTTTTTTTACCAACATATTTAACTATTTATCTACCACATATGCATCTATCTCGCCTTCAAATATAGGAATTTCAAAGTTTACTTGTACCTTAAAGGGAGTGGCTCTTCCAGAGAGGTTGTTGGATGAAGATGTGTCGCTTGTGGGAATCCGCTGAAAGATCTAGGCAAAGTTGTCCATCATCATTCTCCTTTGTCACTTGAGAGATTCTTCGAGCAATATTTTTAAAGGATCTCTTTCTACCTCATATTTCATTTCTTCCGCCATGGGAGTTCATAAGGGTCGGTGAAGTCAGTCTTGCAAATTTTCAACCAGTTCGATCCCTAACTCCATATCCCCTGAACTCGTTGGGGACATGCACAGAAAGACAGAGAAAAAGCAGACTGCTCTGATACCACTGATCCAAATTTATGAATGAATGAAATGAAATACACATTTAAACAGAAACATAGAGCTATAGTGAAAATTGAACTTCAATTCATTGATAACAAAATACTGAATATTATTTACATGCATAATGGAAATAAACTAGATCAGGTGATGGTAGCTTATCTATGATAATATATGTGGTGGCTACATGCCTTCTAAACTATCTTACAACAAGGCTCAAAGGCTTATTTATTATTAATAAACAATGGGAAATCCTAAAAATCCAAAAACATAACCTTAGGAGTTGAAGAGCCAAAAGTTTGTGGGCCTCGTTGGGGTAAATTGGTACATCAACTTCCGGAGGTTGTAACCTTGGAATACAATCTCTATTTGACGTGTAGGACACCTCATTAGAAATATATGTCCGAGAACTATAAATTTCAACTAAAAGCCTTTTCCACGGGCTTTAGGTTTACTCATTTAAAAAAAATGTCGTTTAGGGCCTCGAAATGGCACTGGAAGTTCAAGACCCAAAAAACGTCTAAAAATAATAAATTGTTCTACAATTAAGGAAACTAAAAGAAACAATGGTGGGGTCCAAGTGGAATAGGTGGGTGGCCACCAATATCTACCTAGATCACCTTTGGAGGATGTTGAGGGGCTACTTGCATACTTGGAGGAGGACATCCTACCTTTTTGACATATTGACACAAAATAAGGTTTGTGAGTCATTGTCCCATGAGAAGGTGGTGGTTTAAGCTCAAGGTGGGAGGAAATAAATATTGAAAAAAATGAATGTCTAAAGTTCAAATTGAAAAAGAAAATGAAGATATATAAACAATAATTTAAAATACAAGGAAAAAATTGAAACACATACCGAAAAGGAATAAATGGAATTATCCCAAACTCTATGCATTCAAATGCATATAGAAAAAATGAAACTCAATTAAATGAATGAAAAAATGGGATGAATAAAGAAAAAAAAAAGAGAAAAGGTTAAGGGTGTTGAAGATTGCAACAAGAAATAGTGAAGGAGGCATCCTGAAACATCTTTCCAAATCCTAGTTGGAAAGTGATCACCTAAACTAGGTGGGGGCCACACACGTGATTTTTGTCGCAAAGTCTATTTTTAGACTATGTCAATTTTTAGACGTATAGATCATGGTCTATGAGTTGCAGGATGTTATTTATGGATGATTAGTCAAGTTGGTAAAAATAGATGGACCTCTATTTTTAGACATTGGGCAAAGTATATTTTTAGACTGCCAGTCTAAAAATAGATCAGTCGAATATTATTAGCCCTTAATAATATTTGGACTATAAACATTATCTTATCCTCTTGGAGAACTTCAGTTTGATGCTTGGATGTGGCACATGCAGCTGACAGAAGGAAATACGCTTTTCCTAGGGGTTAGTTGAGCTATTGCATGGTTGACTTCAGTTGGAACTCATGTGGCAGAGTTTGGTGGAGTTGATGAGATAGTTGATGGAGTTGTGTTCGGTTTAACTTAGTTGAACTAGCTGTATTTAGTCTAACTGATAAATACACTAGTGATGAGTGGTGTGAATTAATTATTAATTAATTCACTAATTATTAACTCATAAATCAACTAAAGAATACATCAGTTAACTGCAATGCATGGACAGTTCAATGGAGACTAGTGTTAGAGGTGGGTGAAAGGGTGAGTCTACTATCAGTTGTGACTATAGCTGTGCATGAGATTTGCACACACATTGATTGAGATTGCCAATGAGGATTGTGCAGTACAAGCCAAGGGGATTTGAACTTGGATCCATTCATTCTTCATATTGGATTGCGCAGTAGAGGCAGGCTAACTTGTGGAAGAGATTTGAACTTGTGACTTGTTCATATCTAAGCTAGTTAGGGTGTAACAATTGGAGATAGTGCTGAGAGCTTGTGAGGAGTTTGTGCTATGTATTGTTACATGTTCTCTATCATTATAATATACAGATAGTTGGGGGTTTTCAGCTGTAAGCTTTCCCCATTACATATTGTGTTATATGTGTGCTTGATTATGTTTTAATGTGCGCATGCCACTGCTTCTAATTTCCGCAAATTGATGATCAATTGTAGAAGAGGTTATGTATTATGCATGAAGCTTAAATAGTGTGTAATCAGGATAATCTCGGTGAATAATTCAACTATTATTCAAATTTCTACAAAGGGCGTAGTTAGACATTTATGAAAAGGTGTATCTAATGCATATCTAATTTCCATAAAGTGCTTAATGTGGATGAATATCATAACCAATTTGACATGACTATGCAATATTATTCATGAAGTTATCTCCCCAAGCCATACCATCTATCAATACCCTTACTTATTGATGGGATTTCTAGGGAGATACTTCTTTTCAGGGTTATTGGTATATGCAATAAGGGTTGATGATGACCTCCCCATACCTAAACTTGAAAAATTGTATGACTTATATCAGATATTATGAAGTTTAGGATGATTCTTAATTTGATCTACATAGTTCCATTTAAATTTCACATGAATCATTTTTATGTTGCATTAGACTTTTATACATGCCATCAAATTGGTGACTACACTTAGTCAGTAAACTCCCTCTTTAGAAGATATACTTATTATAGATATGACTTGGTCGCTTGAAGGAAATTAAGGGATTTGATAAACAATTGGAGGAGGATGTATTACCTTTTTCAGAGATTGTTCCACTTCTTTGAGATGATATTGGGATTCTTGATTACATGGAACCTTCCTCATAGCATGTTTCCCTTTTTTGAGATAAAATGCCACTTAGAGAATGTAACATTGCATGCTTTGGAGGGAATTTTCAACTTTGGAGGGCTTACACACAAATTTTGAGTGAGTCATCCACTCTTCGAGGTCACACAAGTCATACATGTGACTCCTATCATGTTTTTATGGAAGAAAACTTGACATTAGAAGCTTTTTTACTTGATTTTGGGATCATCGTTGGGGATATGTTGACTCATCCACTTTCATATCATGTATATTTTATGTATTATGACCTTATTTCTAGGGATTATAAAGAGATATTGCACTTTCTTATTTTCTTAGATATTTTTCTCGAAAACATATTATTATTTTAATGATAAGTGTGTTGAGTCTCTCATATAAATAAGAGAAACACTTCTCATTTTAAACTCATTGCTAGAACTTATGGATAACTAGTCACTCTACCTTTACTCTCTTTTTTCTCTACATTTTTTATTAATGGATAGCTAAAGTAACTTATTTAGAAGATACTTTGTGGATGGATTTACAACTATATGGATGCCCATGGCTAAGGTTTGTAGATGAAAATAATCTTTTAAGTAGTTTCACTTAAACTTGTTGGATTTGTTTATGGATCGATACAAGTTTAATTATAATTCTCTAATGGTGGTGGTGCATTCTCTTCATATTTTTCTTGGAAAAATATCCTCTTTATATTGAAATTTGCAACAAGAAATATTGAAAATGGAAACAAGAAGAGGCTTCTAATTTAATTTTCCCATAATTAAATTAGAAGGAAATTGTAATTCCACATCACATGACAACTTGTACGAGTTAACTAAGTGAGGAAGACTTAGTTAGTTCAGTTAATTCCAGTTGAGGGTAGAAATAGAGGCATGTAGAGTGTCTCCTTCTATGTAGGAGTCCTAGTTGAGTTTGTTTTGAGTTGTAATCAATTAACTTAATTTATTTGAGTTAAAATCAGTTTAACTAGTTCTAACTGATTGAGGAACTAGTGACATGTAAATTTAATGAAATTGGATTTAATTCACATTCAATGATAAATAAGGTAATTTATAATTCACTAAAAATAACGCATGCATTTCAGTTATGAGAAAGACCCAACTTAGATTGGAGTTAAAGGGAAGTGTACTATTAGTTGTATAATCATCCAAATTGTGCAGGTGGTGCATGCAGTTAGAATAAGGCTCAAAATAAATCATTCCTTAATTAGAGAACTCACTAGTTTTAACCATTCGAATTTCATTTAAAAGGAGGAATGAAGGCACAAGTTTAATTATTTTTTGGTGAGAACAAGTTGGTGATACCAAGCAATAGGAAGCACAAGTTTGTGTGTGGAGATTGTGAGAGAAAGGTGTGCCAAGAGAAGCTTGTGCACATGTTGGTATTGAGACAAATAGAGATAGTGCAGAAGTTTCAGAGCTTGGAGAAAAGAATTGTAATCCTCTCATATTATTTGGCTTATGCAATACAAATATAACATGGATTTTAGCTGAGCCTTTCCCTAGATAAATATTTTTGTTATGCGATTGAAATTCTTTCTCTTTCTTGTTCATGTGATTTTGCGATTGTAATTGGTTTCCACAATTTGTATAGTAGAGTCAAGTATTTTGTTTTATAATATTACAAATATAATTTTGAATTTGCGTGGATTCTTTATATGGTATCAGAGAACTTTCTTGGCTAGAGATGGGGAGAATTTGTTTTTCATTTTTTTTGCAGAAATTTTTTGGGTGGCAAGTGTGCAGAGCGGATGTGAAAATTTTTGTGCAAAATTTTCAAAAAAATAGCAGATCTCGATTACTTGGGGAAAAATACCCAAATTAAAAAAATATCGGTCAAATTAGAGTTTGGATGAGGGCGATATCCCCATTTTAAAATCAACTCTTTTTTCATAATTTTTTGTGACAGTGGAACATTTACAATGTGGATCTGAATTTCCAGGACTAAGGAAGAGTCTTTTTTCCGTCGCGATATTGGAATATTATGGCTACGATGTGATATTTAACAAAGGGAAGGTTTTCCTTAGACACATTGCTAAATGACAGATGAAATAGATCAATGTGCGAGTCAAGAACCTATATGCTCTCGAGGTCGAAGATGCATGCAAAGATTTGAGGAGAAAATAAAATATTAGAGACTTGGTGGCTGAGAGGGAGCATGAATTACCTCTCAACATGAAAGCTCATAAGAAGCCTTAGAAATTTTTCGAGAAGCCAAAATTGGAGAAGAAGAGAAGAGGCTGAGTGGATATTAGAAATGAAATAACTCAGAAACAGATTACAGAAAACACAGATACAAAATCAGGCAAAACAATGGCGGAAAATAGGCTTCAACCTCATGGCATTCTCATCATTCTGTCTTATTAAAATAATTTAGTTTACAATTTAAATAGATGAGAGACAATGTCTAATATAGTCTGTGCTATCTTAGAATCCTTTGGTTGAGATAATTTCTCACCAAAAACCCACCAAGAAAGGCGTTACTAAACAAACTCCAATATTTGAGGAACAACCCAAGAGTTAGGCACATATTCCTAACTTGGAATATTTAATTAATTTTTTTTATTATTTTGGATTTATTATTGTTATTTGAGAGAGGCTAACATTCCCCCTTTCAATGACAAATCCAAAATAAGAACGAGGAACCTTTCCAAGCCAATTGGGTACAAAGAAGAGTGGAAATTTTTCCACCTTTAGAATTATGTGTAATTGTTCTTTAAATAAAATCATGCATACATGAAGGTTACCAAAAAAACCTGCATATATGCAACGTGCACAAAATAAAAAATAATATATACATTACTATTATAACAAAAACACAATGTCTATGAAAAAGAGTGAAAAAATTAAATAAAGACCTAGATTTAAATGATCAAGCTAGAAGGACATATCTAAGGATGGATCTAGAGACTTCGAAATAAAACAGGAAACTCATTGATTGGTCAGATTAGGGAAATGATCCTTATGAAAGATACTCAAAGAGTAACTTCCTCAACTAAGTAACCAATTCTATTGTAGGGTGAAATCCCGGAGGCTAAGGTTGGTATCCCTAATACAGTAGAAAAACACAATCAACAAAGAACACTAAGAATATCATATAGCTTGCATAAATTTTAATAAGGAATGATGACTCATGGGTGGGTCCTACATTTGATGTCGATCCACATGGTCCAAACCCACAACTCAAGTAAGAAAACATAGATAAAAAAATCCAATCCATACACATATATAAGACAAATTATTTCACACATAATTCAATCACGTATTCATAATAATGAATTGAAAACATATAGTTGGGACAAAATATGAGTTTCTTTTATTGATAACAATGACAGAGAGGTAATTACATGATCACATAATCCTGGTTGTCGACACTAAATGGAACCTTCATCTAGATCCTCGCTTCCCAAGGCACTCAAGGTCTCCTCCTACAATAGTAGATATATGGCTGCCATATATAAGGGGCTCAACATCACAACATGGAAACAAGGATTTCTTGGAGACAAGGGAGTACTTAAAAGAACATTAACAAGATAGCTAATCACTGGAAATTTGTGTATTTGTACCACCATATAATGGTTTAGTTGGTTATTCCATGGGATATTATAGGTGAGTTTCTGGTGTATCCTGTAAACCCTGCTCGAAAAATTACATTTTTTGGATTTTCCAATATATTTAAAATACAGAGGTGGTTTCTTTGGGAATATATAAATAAATTAGATTTTCCACAATGATGTGTGAAATTTGTTCATGTTTTAAATCCAAAAGAGGATCCATCTTCGAGACAATGGTTGAAAGAAAGAGGAGGGAAGTTGAATGTATAAGTACAAATATTTAGGGGAGAGGGAATCATCAATTGAACCCTAAACCTAAAAATGTGAGAGTGATAACACAATGATCTTACTATAGTATTGATAATTCAGTTAATCAAATCCTAAGGTATGAATCAAAAGTAAGACTATTTAATATTTATATCATATTAATAATAATGTTATATTGATATTAATTATACGTAACTAATAATAATTGTTACACCATTTTTTGGTCATCTAACCTATTATCATTAGATGAACCCAAGTACACCATGTAAGACCAATTTTACCCTAGATAAAATTGCTTTCACTATGTGAAATAACTTAGTAAAACACCTTTATTAAGTTATTTATGGTCTAAACAGGAAACCCCAAAAGGAAATAATAAACAAATCCATATTTGGTTATATTTCCTCAAGGAATAATTAGTTAAACATCAATTTAATTATTATTCCTAGTCATATTTTTTTTTTTTTTAGACAGGAACGGTTAATATTTATTAAAGAGCGCCAAACCAGTGGCCTTTTGTCATTACATTGCTGCTCTGTCTGATAGCGCAGAGCCTGTTTTTCTTCTTAAGGCTGTAGACTATATGGCAGTGAATGCGAAAACCCAACAGCAGATTTCTTCGCTCAGTGTTGATATGATCCGATGGAGCGATGGAGAAGGAATCAAAATGAGAAGCTCTGAGATTGCCGACAAGTCTGCAACTGAGCGCTGGCAGAGTGGAGCTGGTGGCTTGAAATCTCTCCTGGTCAACGTTCAGGACCTTCGTTTGGCATTTCCGGGCATCGTAAGAGGAGCCCAGCTTTCTATTACCTTTGAATGCGCTATGGCTAGTGAATGGGGCATTTTGGCTTCTGTTGAAAATGCAGCGGTGGATCACACAGCTGCCTCTGAGCCGGATGCTTTCAGCAGAGTGAACAAGGAAATAGCAGAGATCGTGAAGATGATAGGAAGGACCAGACTGCTTCAATAGATAGTGAACCAGGATTGTTTTCAGATGTTCATTAAAGATGTTCCGGTTCAGAAAGCAGGGGAAATGAAAGGGGCTTTGGAACAGAGGAGAACCCAGCAGAAATTTGGCCCAGAGAATACTTGACTTAAGGAATATTGCAGAAGGAGTCGACATTGTTGACGGATAGTGAGCTTTTACTTCGCAGAACGCCAAGATTGGCTTCCATATCTGCCTGGGCATTTAAATTCCTGGGGATATGATAGAAAGAGATCTTGTGGAATTTGGGCAAGATAAGTCTAATTTTCCTGAGAATAGCTGATAAATGGATCTGAGAGGGGTACTTTTTGGTGTTCAGCGCCTGGATAATGATCCTGGAGTCCCCGAAGACTGAAATGGAGAGGTAGTTACCGTTGATTGCTTGATGAAGACCTTGCCACAGAGCCAGAGCCTCCGCTCTATTATCTGTATCCCTGCCCAGACCCCAAGAAAACCGGATCACTTCAGAACCGTCAGGGCCCAAGAGAACCCCACCGCCTCCTGCGATGCCAGGGTTGCCTTTGGAGGCCCCGTCAAAAAATAGGCAGTGCTCATTCAGTGCCGACCTCCACTTGATGAACTCATGCTCCTCCAGTCTAATTTCCCAGGTGGAATAGACACTTGCAGAAATGGAGGAACAGGCTTTATGATTAGGGACCAGACCATTCAACCAGAGATCTTCTTCTCTGTTCAGAGCTTTTCCAGACTTATTGGCAGAAATGGCTTCTAGAATTTCACCCAAAAGAGCTTTGACTTTGATGATGACTCTGGGTGAATTGCAGCGTTCGTTTCTGAATAGTCTGTTGTTTCTTTCCAGCCACAACTTCCAGCAAACGATCTTGGGGATCCACAGCCAGCAATTTTTGAGAAGGAGATTTTTGGAAAGACCAAAAGGAGATAATTTGCTCCAGGTTTGGAAGAGATTTGATATGTTCCTAGGGAGCTCGAAGTTATCCGAATTTAGCATAAGGACCCCCTTCCAGACTTCTAGCGCAAAGGGGCATGATAAGAACAGATGATCCGCTGTTTCTTCATCCAACATGCAAAGATTGCACCAGGATGGACCTTCCATACCGCGCTTGCGGAGATTGTCACAAGTGAGAATGCTATTGTGAGCTAATGTCCAGCAGAAAAAATATATTTTGGGTAGAGAGGGGGAATTCCAAATAAATTTCCATTGGGCAGGATTGGGAGGAACATTCGGAGTGGTCATAATGATTTTGTAGCCTTCAGCTGCTGTATACGAACCTGAGACAGAACCCCAGCCTCGTTTGTCCTTTGCTGAAGCTTTTAAGGGAGCTTTTCCTTGAAGATTATCCAAGAGAACTGAGGCTTCACCTTCCAGCCTCTGAGGGACCTCCCCCAGGTGCCAGCCTTCCCAAAGTCTATCCTCCGTCCAAGAGGAGATGTCCCAGAGGGTATTTAAATTGCGAGCTTGGAGCCAGTCTTTGATGTTGGTAAGATTTTCCAGCTGATTTAAAGGTTGATCACCCAGTATAGAGTCATCCCAGATTCTTATTTTTTGCCCATTGCCTGGAATCCAATACAGTTTATGACTGAAATGATCCAGAGCTTTGATGCAGAGTTTAAACACAGGATAACCTTTAGAGGTTCTAGGAGGCTGGTCCAAGCATCTAAGGCGCTTCCCATGAAAATATTTTCTCCACAGGACTTTCTTGCTCCAACTTAGTTTTCCAGAGACTATGTCCCATAGCAGCTTGGTTCCCAAAGCCTGATTTTGGGCGGCCAGATCTCTAATTTGTAGACCTCCTTCCATAAAAGGCTTTTTAATAATATCCCATTTAACAAGATGCAACCTTCTTTCATTATTTTTCCCCCCTTCCCACAGAAAACGCCTTAGGAGAGCTTCCATCTTGTTGATGAAGGTTTTTGGGGCAAGGAGGATAGAGTGCTGATATAACGGAAGACTTGAGAGAACAGATTTCATCAGAATGATCTTTCCAGCATTGTTCAGCCATGAAGCACCCCAGGCATGAATTCTGCCTTTAATCTTGTCCAGAAGAGGCAGCCAGTGGGCAGCTTTAGGAGTGGACTTGAAAATTGGTACCCCTAGGTATTTAAAAGAGTCTCAGGCCCAGGACCCTTCCATATCAAGAATCCTTGCTATATCAGATAAATCCTTAACCGAGCAGTTCCAGCTGTAGATTGTGCTTTTAAGAAAGTTGATCTTGCTGCCCGAGACCTCTCTATAGATGTCCAGCTCCTTCTTGAAGGATTTAACAGAATTTAAGCTTGCTCCCCCCAGCAATAGAGTGTCGTCAGCAAATTGGGCATGGTTTATATCTTTGACCTGATGAACCATACGAAGACCAGGCAGGATTTGAGTCTGTTGATTATGGTCCAGTTGAAAGCTTAGAATAGAGGCTTGAATGGCATAAAGAAGCGGGGACAAAGGGCAGCCTTGTCTTAGGCCCTGAGAGGCTTGGAAAAAAACTGAAGGTCGACCATTAACCAAAGGCGCTATCCAAGGAGAGGCAATGCAGGCTTTTATCCAGTTAATGATGGCTGAAGAGAAACCCATTTTCTTCATAACCATAAACAGAAATTCATGCTTTACTCTGTCAAATGCATTTGCCAAGTCGAGCTTAATCACCATACCTTTCTCCTTTCGGTGATAGCTTGAATGAACAACTTCTTGTACCAGCACAATGTTGTCAAGAATCTTTCTCCCTTTGATGAATCCTCCTTGGTTTTCAGGGATGATGGCCGGTAAGATTTTCTTGAGGCGATTGGCTATAATTTTAGTGATCAGCTTGTAACTGGAGTTACACAACGAGATTGGCCTGAATCTGCTGTAATCAGCAGCACCTTTCTCTTTCGGAATCAATGCCAGAAAAGCTGAGTTGATGCCGCCTCCGATCTTTGTACAAGATTGAGATTTTTTGATCATTCTTAAGAGGTCATTTTTTATTATGTCCCAACAGGAGAGATAAAATCTAACAGGGAACCCATCTGGACCAGGAGCTTTGTCTGGTTCCATACTGTCCAGAGTATTTTTAAGTTCATTCATACTGATTGGAGCAGTCAGCATAGAATTGTCAGCCTCTTGAACACATTGAGGAATCAAATTCATCGGATAGGCATGGGGATCCATTGGTGGATCATCGGGGGCAGAGTAGAGATCTTTGAAGTGAGAATGAGCTGCCCGCTTGATGTCTTCAAAATCCTTAACTACTGCATTTTGATGATGTATTTCTTTAACAACTTTGAATTGCTTGCGAGCTTCAGCATGTTTGTGGAAGAAGCTAGTATTTTTGTCCCCTCCTTGTAGCCAGAGAGCTCTGGATTTCTGCCTCCAGAGTTCTTCTTCTTCCCTACTTGCTTTATGGAACTCTTTTTGCAGCTCAACTTCTCTCTGAAGAAGATCTTGGGAAACAACTGAGTTTTCCAATGATATTTGGTGGGCAGCAAGACTGTCCAAGGCCATCTTACGTTTGGAGGAGGGAGTTTTCAGCGTTCTAGCCCACTCCTTGAGCCTTTTTTTGAGCCCCCTCATTTTTTCTTCCCACACGTAGAAAGGGGAACCATTAACGGGTCTTTTCCAGGCATCTGAAACCATCTCTTGGAACCCCTCATGCTGAAGCCATAGAGCGCTGAATCGGAAGGGGATAGGGCCAAGATTTTCTTCCGTGGACAGCTCAAGCATAATTGGTTTGTGATCAAAGGTGCTGTTTGGCAGAATTTTGGACGAGGTTGTTAGACCGCAAGTTAGAAAAGAGGATTGGACCAGAAATCTGTCCAACCGAGCTGCAATATGATTTGGCCCCACCCTTTTGTTAGACCAGGTGAACTTCCCTACTGTGGGCTTGATATCCTCCAATTCCCATCCCAGCATGAGATCTTCAACCCATTCTCTAGCTGGGTCCCTGACCAGGGAGCCTCCCTTTTTCTCATTTACAGCGAGAGTGACATTCATATCACCAGCTATGATAATGTTTTCAGGATTATGCAGCGAAAGATAGGACAAGATCGAATCCCAACAGAATTTTTTCTCAGAAGGAAGAACAGGAGCATATATATTGAACATACTTACTTGTTGTCCGGAGTCTTTATGGAGGAGCTTCGTGAGCAGCCAATGGGAGGAGCTGTCTTTTTGAATCAGGTCATAGATAGAGCTATCCCAGAAGGTAGCTATTCCACCGGATGCGCCTCTTGCACTGACAGCACAACCAAAGCCTTTGCGCCAGAAGGTTTTGCTAGCATGGAGGAGGGAAGTTTCCTCCAACTTCGTCTCCTGGATGAGGAGGATTTTAGGCGAATACATTCTTACTATATCTTTCAGGGCATCTTCTTTTAGCCTGCTGCCTAATCCTCTGCAATTCCAGGAGACGTACTTCATTATTTAATGGCTTGGGAGATTGTGGCTCCTTTTGGAGCCGAGCTGTGCTTGCGCCCTGATCTCGTATTCATCATTCCCTTGAGAATTTTTTGAGAGCCTTGGAGAACATCCAGATAGGTTTTCTCCTCTCTCTGTTTCTTCTTGGATTTTCGACCCCTGGCTGATTTGATAGGGGTAGCTTGTGAGCTGTCTGATTCGTAGGTTCTTCCTTTGGAGTCTTCATCAGATTCGGAAGCCAGGCTGATATGGTCTTCCTTTTCTATATTTCCTTCATTGCCTCCTGATGCTGGGGGGGTGATTGTTTCAGCACCAGTTTCTTTTACTTCCTTCGTCAAGTCTTCCGGTTCTTTTTGGGCCCCAATGGTTTCTGCGTTCCCACCGGAGGAAGATCTCATAGAGGGCCCTTCTTTTGTGATTGGATTGGCCTGGGGGGTGGGCTTGGGTCTCCCTATAGTTCCAGATTTGGCCTGTTCAGAGGGCTTTGAGACTGCCTTGCCCTTTTTTATCTCTTTCCATCCTTCTTCTTCCGCCTTGTCCCTTGCAGGGGCTTTAGGACAGTTTTGTTGGAAGTGACCATGTTCGTGGCAGATTCTGCACTTGAAGGGCAGTTGCTCGTAATCCAGTTTCTGAAAGTGCTGCCAGTCTCCGACTGTGAGTTTTATGGCTTCCGGCAGTCCAGCTTCTAGGTCAACTTCCACGCATATTCTGGCGCAGGTGTATTGGCCCCTATTGTCAGCTTTGTCTATGAAGCATCCCAGCTTGTTACCAATCTTCTGCAGGGCTTGGAAGCTCCAGCAATGGATCGGCAGATTGGGGAGCCGAACCCAAACAGGAACCTCCTTCGGGACATCGACAGAAGGATCGAAGTCAGGGGTCCATTTGTTGAGGAAAAGGCCCTGGTTTCCCATGAAATAAGGACCATTTCTAAACACCAGGTCACGGTCTTCCTTGGAAGTGAATTCGAAAATAAAGAATCCTCGTCCAACAACGTAACAGATCACGTTGTTTTTTAGCAGAGGCCTCCAGTTCCGTTGGACCCATTCATCTGTCACTTTTGTTGATGGCCAGCGGCCCATAAACTGCCCGACCAAGCCTCTGTCAGCTAAGGTGAGTGCTATTTTGATCGTCTGCTCTTCAGGCAACGCAATCTCTGGTATTTCATCCAATTTTTTAATGAACGTTGCGACTTCAGGAAGAGGGCGTTTCTTCCCTTTCAGAGATAGGAGGTTTCGAAAGGCATCAGCAGAAGAGATAGGAGGGGGGGGAGAGGGCTCCCCGCCCCCAGGCGTATCCATGGCGGCGGCAGACCAGCAGTCTCAGACCTAAACGCAGCAGGAGAAGGACGCGCGCGCAGCCTTCTCTTTTCTAAGTCAGAATCTATTGATGTCCTATTCCTAGTCATATTTAACCCAAAACAAGGAAATCAAATAAAAGAATCCTTATTTACTTGATTATTTCCTAGGAATAAGTTATTTAATCCTTATTTAAATAATATTCCTAGTTAAATTTGACTAAATCATTTATAAATAATTAAATAAATCATTATTTATTTAATTATATTTCCACCATTTCCTTAAAATAATAAATAAATCATTTATTTATTTATTATATATAAATAAAGGATTTGACCCAAGTCAAAAATCCTTTTCCCTCCAATAAATATAATAAAATATTCCTAAAAGGTGGTTCTAGAATTTTATCAATAATATTTTATTCATACACCAAGTTCTAGAAGACCCTAATATTTTGTTATAAATAGGAGGGTTTTCCCATTCATTTTTCACCTTTTCATTTGCATATTAGATCACTCTGGATCTATACTCTTGGTCTGACTTTGAGCCATTATCATTGTCACATTCTTCATCATTTTTTTTGTGAAGTCCCTTTGAGTTCTATGTTTGTCTAGGTTTTCTACACCAACAAGAGAGAAAAATTTTAGATCTGAAATGCTGAGGACTTTCAAGAACCCATCCCATTGAGGAGAATTGGAAACACCTTTCTTTTTTTCCTCTCAAGTGCCCCTTTAATATAAAAATTCTTTCAAAAATATTTTTCTTGTCTTATCTATTGGATGCATGGAGCAACATTTCATTTTTACTGCTTAATGTCTTTTTATGCATAGATCTGGATTTGTGCAGCTTTATTTGGATCAACTAACTGCAGATTTAAATATATTGGCAACCATAATTGATGTTAGGGCTATTTGTTATGCGTAGCTAAAGTGGTCTTTTTTCGACAAAAGATTCATACTAACAATAATAATATTATTATTATTATTATTATTATTATTATTATTATTATTATATTAATATTAATTATACATAAATAATAATAATAATAATAATTTTATTATTATTATTATCATCATCAAATGGTGAATGATAAGAATTAGGGCCAGGGTTGGCACAAAATTACTATTTAAGAAATTGAACTATATAGGAAACTAGAGTAAAGATATAGGGGAGAGCCATACCTCAGGTGGTGTGGAATTAGTCCTTCGTATCAAAGGGAACCAATTACCACTAACCCCAATATAACCATCATTGTTAAGATTATATCGATGTTTAATAATTTGAAGAGCTTCCTTGATTCACCTTATCTGATAATGTTCTTCTCCATCACTGATCCTAGCATCCTCCAGGAAAATATGATGATTAGTTTTGAGAGAGTGTTCAACAAGGGCACAAGAGCATGACAACTCATTCTTAATGTCAGCTCCATGATTTCTTGGTATTCTTGCAAGGAACACCTTGTTTCTCTAATATAAAATTTACAATAGGAGCAATATATTATGTAGACTTCTCTAAGTTGGTGATGATCAATACTATATTTGATAGAATTAATTAATTATTTAATTGTTTCTACTATTGTGAACCCAGTAGTTATATCATTCTTACTTATGTTTTTTTCAACCTTGGAAATAATGCCATTGATGTCAAGAAGTTAGGCCTTACTATTGTGTATTTTAGATCCTATAGAGTTAATTTTTCTTTCATCCCTTTTCATGGCCTTCTTGATGTCCATGTCCTTATATCTTATATTTTTAAAAACTATAGTCAGGTTTTTTCTTCTCGTCATCAAGGTGGTCAACATCACATATTCTAAGGGTTCTAACAACAACTATATTAAGTATGCCAAATTTTGGGGTAGGATGATGATAGGAATCAACATGGAAGTAACTCTTCGTCTGAGTTTTCTTTCTGAAAACTTGATACCCTAATTTACCATCCTCCTTTCTCGTGATAAAACATCCAAGAATGATATATTTTTTTTCTCTTCCATTATTATTATTATATATTTAGATTATAAAAATTAAATAATTTTACTCATGATTCATACCATAGGATTTAATTAATTAAATTATCAATACTATAGTAAAATTATTATGTTATTACTTTCACTTTTTTAGGTTTAAGGTTCACTTGATAATTCCCTCTCCTTTGACTCTCTATACTTATACACTTTCCTTTCCTCCTCTTTCTTTTGAACATTATCCTAAATATGGATCCTCTTTTGGATTTGAAGGTCTGATGTCTTTCAAACATCACCGTAGAAATATGAGTTTTGTATATTTAAAAAAACACCACAGAACCTAAAATATACCATTCTTTGGGAATACTTGCATATATACGTGACTTTCATGCGGTCAAATCACATATAGAATTTGGGAAAAAGGATTTTTTAAGATAAACTTAGGCTTGCATAAGGGAAAGGGATGTTTCCCTCTATATCCAATAAATGGATCCCATGACAAGTGAGGAAAACGATGTTGTAACATTTGAGTATTCTAATTTTCAATTAATACAATACCTCTCCAAACATTATGAAATCAGTGTTGTTTGTATGGATACAAATTTTGTAATGTAGCTACAATCTTTTTCCTAGTACTTGGTTTGAGGAGGCGGGGAAGATTGCATAGGATAAGTATTGTTGTATTGTATAAGTTTTCATAGAGTTTCATATAAACTTTAATCATGTTATGAAGTTTTTTATTAAATAATTTATTTACAAATTATAACCATTACTTTCCAAAATTGTTCTTCAACATTCAATTGGAATTTAGACTTTGTGATAAGTGAATTCCTTAGAATTATTTCCTTTCAATATTCTAATCACTCTTTCAAAATTTGGTGATGAGAGATTACTTATATTGTCTTTTTGTTAGAAATTGTTGTTGAATTGGGTTCTGTGAATTCAAAAATTATTAATGTAATACTTTTTGTAATTAATTACCAAGCATATATCTTCATTTTTCTAGCATTAATTGCATTTTCAATAGTTGATAACCTTAAATATTTTAAATGTAGTTTTCTTGACTTCATAGTGATAGAAATACTTATAGTGAGATAAAATAAATAATCATGATTATTAATCCGAGTATGAACACATATAGTCTGGATAGGTGTGTATTTCAATTCTTGCAAATGTGTGTGATTTATTCTAATTAAGGTGTGATTTAATTTTCAACAAGTGTGATTTAAATTTCAGTAAGTGAGATCTCAAATTTATTGGAAAGGGTGATTTCAATTGCTACAAATATGATTTCATTTTAGCAACAGTGATTTCAATTCTTCCATGTGTGATCTTCATTTTAAGCACATAGTTAATATTTATTCTCATTGCAAGAGTAACTTTCCTTCAATTATCAACTCGTAGATTATTTCTAATATCATTAAAACATATCTAATCTCTTTGTAATTTAATTACTAAAATTGCAATTGCAAATACATATCATTATATAAAAACCTTTATCATATATATATATATATATATATATAGATATATATAATGCATGAAGTTTACAAGTTCCATATAAACCTTGAGTTGATAATTTAATGTGTAGTCCCTTTGATCACATCTCTAAATAAATATAAAGGAGATTAAAATGGTTGTTAACTACCTAATTTATATCAAAATCTATTTTGTTTGAAAAAAAAATTCTAACAATTTTAAATTAAAGGAAAATAAATAATTATTTTCCGAATTTCACTATATGGAAAATAGGCTATTGTCTCACATATCATGTCTCAAGATTTATGATACAGTAGATATATTAAAAGATCAAATTACCTAAGATATAATTACATAGAGTTCCTTTCATAAAAGAGAAGAGACAAAGAAGGGAATTAATGTGGGCATCATTGCATATTTGTGCAGCTTGTAGATTTGATCTATCAGTTGAATACTATGCTCCTCAGCTAGAGAGCTTGATCTAGTTTTCTAACCATGTCACATAAACACATTCCCAAACATACAATGGCAATCCTTTCCTCCAACAAACAATATCTATTGATAACATATAGAAAGACATCATGATCTCATAAAAGACAACATATAAGACAGGGAAAAAAATCAATTATCTATACAAATGAATAGTACAATGAGAAGATTATATTTTAGTAGTTAGGTGTTCCCCTATGATCTCTTGATCTTTCTCATTCCTCAACTTACACAAACAAAATTGACTTATATATGCAACAAGGAAATATTTCCTAATAGCAATCCTTTGTCATAAAAATGCACTATACTTACTTTATACTCACTTTACATTTGACACGAATCTGTTTTATGTTGCATTACACTTCTATACATTTCTCCTGATTGATGACTATAGTTGGTTACTTAACTCTTGTAGAAATTATCCAAAGGGATTCAATCTGGTCTTGTAATGTATTAAAACAAAATATTGAATCCTTCTACAATTTGCAGAAACCAAATTACGATCGCACAATCACATAACAAGTAAGAGAAAGACATTATCAATCGCACAACACAAAATATGTCTGGGGAAATCCCCAACTAAAAACCCTGCCATCTTTATATTGCATAAATTCAAGACCATGAAACAATACAATGATATTTCTCTTCCTAAGAAACCTCTACACTCTGTTGACTGTCTCACTATGATCGAGGAAAAATTGGTCCAATACTTAGCCAATTCTAAGCCTCTGTCTGACTGCTTACATGTTCTTGGAGGAATTGTGGCCATATTAATAAGAAAATTCCCAAGAATTTATTGCGCAATTCCTTCAAGGAATCCTAATGACCTCATGCATGAACTGTACAATTTTCTAATTATACAACTGATAGTTATCTTCCCTTTAACTTCAATATCAAATGGGCCTTCCTTAGACTGACATGCAAAAAATATTTATAGTGAATTATCAGTTATTTGTTCTGTCACTGCATGTGAATTAAATCAGATTTAATTCGCTGGACCTATCACTAGCTAATCTCTCAGTTAGAACTAGATAAATTGATTTTGACTCAAATAATTGAGTTAACTAATTACATATCAAAATAAACTGCACTTGGCCCCCCTAAACTTAGAGTGGAATCTACATGCCTCCAATTTTACCCTCAACTCAAATTGACTGAGCTAAATAAGTCTTCCTGACTCAGTTAACACTTACAAGTTGTCATGTGATGTGGAATTACAATTTACTTCTAATTTAATTAAGGGAAAATTAAACTAGAAGCATCATGGGTTCCATTTTCAATATTTCTTGTTGACATTTTCACACTCCCTATCAACAAGAAAGGAATTCTACTCTATCCTGATATGGTACCTTTGGAATGTTCTGCATACAACACTTCTCTCTAGTGTTGTTCCTGCTACAAATTCTGAAACTCAAACTTATCAAAAGTGAATTAGTATGATGCATCTATCTTCAAAGTATTTGACTGTTGCTAACTACTACAGTATCTACTGAAAACTCTGCGTTAATGTTGAATCTATATCTATGCCATCTACACTACTTCCAACTCTGATCTCCACTCCAGTATCTAATTTCTTTCACTTTGACATCTGAATTACTATTGTGTATTGTGGTCTCCCATATCAAGGTAATGATCCATGAGACAAGACATCTCAACGGACCATGCTCAAATTTTTTCTCTTAGGATTATGAATTCACATCACCCCACCTCTCCCCTAGAGGTATGGCTGCATGTGCTTCCTCTACCCACCTGGATCGAAATTTCCCCTTACTGGAGGTCTCTGCTTGGTTGGATGCCTCCACTCGGTCTCCTCTCTGCTTCTCCAATTTTGGCTGCCCCACAAATTTCTGAGATTGCTTCTTAGGTTGCATGTTGAGAGGTAATTTATGCTCCTTCTCAACCAACAAATCTCTAACCTTTGCTTTGCTCCTCAAATCTTTTCATGCATATGGTACCTCAAGTGTATACAATTTCTTGACTTCTACACCGATCTATTTTACTCGTCCTAAGACGATGTGTCTAAGGAAAACCTTTCCTTTTCTAAACATCACATCATAACAACGGTCTTCCAATACCTCTATCGAAAAAAGAATCGTCTTTAATCCTGGAACAAATAAAAAATATTTAATTATGAGAGGAGAGCCATTCTCCCACTGAAATGTAATTGTACCTATGTCGGTCGTGTTATACCTCATGTCATCTCCAAACTCTATGTTTTGTTGGAGGTCCTTCTCCTCTAAGTCACTGAAGAGATCTCTATTCCCCATCATATGGAACGAGGCATTTCTATCGAGATACCACATGAACCACATTACAATGTTGGCCATGCATGTTGTTATCACCCAAAAAATTTCAAAACAACATTTTGACAAGGTTACAAAATTTCATGAATCAAAATTGGGTTATAAGAGTCAATTTAGGTTTGATCAAGGGTAGGTTTTAGATTTCTTATGGTTTAAAGCTCATCCTAAGGTTCAAATAGAGCCTTTTTTAAAGTTATTTCATGTCAAATATTTATCATTTTCCATTTGTAGGTCATTTCCCAAAGTTTTGTGTCAAAACTATTCAATTAGCCAAAAAACCGTGTTTTCGTAGTGCCACCTGTTCAAAAAAGTCATTTTTCGCTACGAAAGTGCTGATAGTTTCGTAGCGCAAACATGAAAAATAACACTGTAGGCGCTACGAAAGCGCAAATTTGTAACTGTCTTGTCAGTTGAGTTGGAAGATGTCAGAAACCGTTGGGAAAGGGTAGGATAGTGGCATGTCGAGTCATGTAATGATGAAATTTGATGTACACACCCACGTTTGCAGTCATCATTGTCATTATAGGTTATGAATTAGGCATCATTCAGTTATGAGAGGACATTTTAAATTTCAAAATATTTCCTAATTAGTCATTCTCATTCCCATTTGCCTCCATTCGAAATGTCTGAGCTCTAAGTGTCAAGCCAAACTTGTGGCTGGTTCATACAAAGGTCTTACTACACCCATATCAAGCGAGGCTGAAAGATTTTTTCAAGAACATGGCAAAGGAAAATAAAATTCACAGAGGAGAACATTGCTTAAGGCATGAACCTGAAGACATGAAAACAATAATTGAAGACCCAGCAATGATGGAAGCGTTCAAGAGAGTAGGTTGCCTACGGTTTTGTGAGAAGTTGCAGGGCTGTCACACACAGGTATCCAAAGAATTTTCCATGAATTTCAATGGAACAACCACTAAGGTCGGGATTCTAAGTGTGTCCATTACACCAGAGGTCATTGCTGTTGTTATTTAGATACCAAGAGGTCAAGAAACCTGGTTCAAAAGTTTCAAATTTGATATGGAGCAGTGTAAAGAGTTTATGAAGCCTGAGTACACAAACATGTACCTTAATAATGCTATCCCTAGAATCTGCATCAAATATAACTACTCAAAGTTGCTGCTCAACATTCAGAAATATTTTACCTGTGAAGGTAGATATCACAAGGTTTATTCATATCATTTCAAACTGCTTCTACACTTCACTGGTAAGATTTCACTTGATTTACCTTTTTTTCTGCATAGGAGTCTTGCAAAGATGGCTGATAAGGTGCAAGAAAATTCTAAAGGGAGTAAAACATCCTTGTTTCATCATGGTTTAATGAAGTTATTAATTTTAGATGAACTTCAGAAGATAGGCAGAGATTGGTCATCTTTCTTGTTTATAAATGGTTTTGAGTTGGAAACCCTAACTCCTGTAAGAAACCCTTAAGCTAAAGGAGTTCCATCACCACCAACAGCAGAACCAAGTCAATCTATGGCTGCAAAACCAAAAGTAACTGTAGGAGTGAAGTCAAGAAAGAAAATTGAGAAAGAGCTAGAGCAAATTCAAATGCTTAATACTCCAAATTTCCCACCTGCAGAACAAAGATCAAAGGTTTTCAAAGATGCAAGACAGAAACAAGCTGTCAGCAAGGGGACCAAAAGAGTAACTAGAAGCCAAGAAGTGGCATTAAAAGGAAAGATAATTGCTACAGAGGAAAGCCCAGTAACAAATGGGAATCTAGAGGATATTCTTCATGCCATTGACATAAAAGAGCCACCCATTTTCCAAGCTGAGTTCATTGGGAAAGAGGAGCATAAATTGAAAAAGGCCAAGTCTGCAAAGAAGCTATAGTTTAAGGGGGAAGATGTAGGTTTCATCTTTCAAGCCAGAAAGCCTATGACTAGGCATACTAGGAAACTGATGGAAGGCCGAAAATAAGTTCAAATACCCATTGAGATAGCTGAATCCCCTAAATAAATTTCTTATCTTTCATCACCTACAGTGAAGCATACAATCAACAGAACAAAAAGGGGAAAAGAGAAAATGACAAATAAAACAGAGTTTCAGTGTCTTGAGGAGAAATTAAGGTTGGCAAACTAGGAAATTTTTGTCATGAGAAAGAGAGCTAGAAATCACAATGTCGAGAAAGTACAGTTTAAACGAATGAAGGCACTGTGGGAAGGACAGACTGATTATGTTTCTGAAACTCCAAGTAGTACAGAGCAAATTTTCAAGTGGACAGTTCCAACAATAAAAGAAGCTAAATTTGTTAGAATAATAAATACTCATTTGAGAGCTACTAACAGAAGACTTAAAGACCATGTGAGAGATTTAGAGCAGCAGGTGGATTTGATTCATGATGAGTTAAAGAGCAGAGGCCTTAAAATGACAGTCATAGAAGAACCAATAGCTCAACCAAGTGTAAATGAAGAAGGGACCTCAAGAAAGTTAGAATGAATGTGTTTTTACAGTTAATATGGTTTTAAAATAATGGAGTCAGGCATATTTTGAGCTTTTGGCATAACTACAATTTTCGCTTGGAAAATTTTTGAAAAAACTACATACTCAGCAATTTTGTAGTGCATCCAGTGTAAAAAAGCAGAAAAGTGCTATGAAATTTTTGTAGCAACTTTTCTTGCTTATTTTGATCAATTTATGAATGGTTAAAGCATGAATCAAGAAATGAGTTTGCTATGGAGGATGTATTAAAGGGTAATCAAAATAATCCTGGAGGAAATAAGTCAAAGATTTGAAGAATAAAGGTTGAAATGGCAGCGCTACGAAACTGCTGTGTTTTTGTAGCGCAGAATATTACAACATTTTGAACAGTATTCAAAGTGGTTTTAGACATTTGGAGGCTAGGGAGGAGTTATGGAACGTGTTATGACAACCTCCAACAACCAAGGACCATGAAATGAAGGGTACATGATGGTCAGAATGTTCAAATAATGCAAAAGATCTTATGCCTAAAAAGAGGGTTCTGTTTCCTATTTTGATGGAGGTCACCAATATGGTCATGAAGAAATGAAGCCCATGAATCATATTCGACCATGTGATGATACATTTGGCAATGATGTAAATTTAAATAGATAGGGTTGTTATAGACAGCATTAAGCAGTTTTAGTCCTTTTTGGAATAGGACTGTTTAAAGTAGATTAGGTGTCTTTTTGTAATAACTTCCATGTCTTATGGTTATGCAAGGTGTCAGTAGTTATAAATTTGATGTATCTAGCCTAGAGGTAGATCATCTCAAGTTGTAAGAGATCTATTAAAGGCCAAGAGGTCGAATTTGTATGGGTTGGACATTTTTGGCAAAACTGTGCTTATTGTGAATTGACTGATTTTCAGCTAATACAGAGATTTTCTACTTGACCAACTTGAGATTAAGAAGGAGTTTTAGTGTGTTCCTATTCTATTTGCATCTCTTATATTATCTCATTGCAGTGGTGTTTCATATATATTACTCAGAATTCATCTTTTAGATGCTCTGACTTCCTATATAAGTGAATTGACTGTGTTTTTACAGTTTCATGTGTGTGTACCTTTTAACTAAAACTCTGATATGCCTCAACTTCCATGTTAAGTAGGTTCACTGAATTACTAAGCTGCTTTGAATCCATAAGCCCAATGTATTCATGTTGATGTGATTCTCAACCTAAATCTATCATTTATCTGTTTATTTCCTAAATAGAGTTAGCCATCTATATTTTTATCCAAATCATTAACTCTTGAGAGAGCCCTCTTAGGCTAAGGAGGCTAAGCCTTAGTCAAAATATTAGGTTTGAAATAGTTACATGAAGTTTACTGATCAAGCAGCCTATCAGATCCAATTTTTTGATAACACATGTAATGAGAGTAAAATCAAGCTCGAACTGTGATGCTAAATCTTCACCTGCTGCTCAAGCTGCAAGATCCTTTTTGCTTTCCTTCTGTGGATGTTTTGTGGCATAGTTCCCGTGCTCATGATAGTGAACACTTGATATTGCACAAGTATCTTGTTAATTTTGGACAACTAGGTCTAAAATCCATGTTGTGATTCTTAAATGAAGATGCCAATATTTTTATTGGATTCATCTTTTGGAGAGGTGCAAGATCGATCTAAAGATCATCTTGATCTGATGAGTAGAACATTTATTTTGAATTAATTCCACCTATGTGCAAGGTTGGCCAGATTTGAAATGTAGGATTGAAGCCCCAAAAAATGTGTCACACACCCTCACTGATGGATATATATAGGTCAAAGTTGGAGGAAATTTCATCCATCACTCATCACACACTTCTCTCTCATCATCTAATTGGTTCGATCACCTTGGAGGCTCTTCTTCTCTCACACGTGGGAAATTTCAGCGAAGGAAATTTATGTTTTTGACCAAGGGTTTTAGCGTAGATTTGACCAGTATTGACTTTGGTAAACGCATGGTCAAAATGACCCTAATCTCTCCCAAAAATATGATTTATGTAGTCTTCATTTATTGGCACAGAAATCAAGGTTATATGTTGACTTTGACCGAGCTACGTTGACTTTTGTTGCTGATGTTTTTGCGTTGATCGTTGATTGGGACAGCATTGAATTTTGTTGACTTTGGGTTGACTGATATAGAGCTATCCAAGAGGGTTGTGCAATACATTCTGGTTGGTTAACCGTATTGAGACTTTGCTAGTTGAAGCATCCTGTTGACCATCGCAACGCACCACAACACATATATTTTGTGGATCAAGTTAAGTGTATTTTTGTCTTGTCTTCTGTCGATCTATTGGTATGTTCTCTCAGCATTTTACTTTCTTGTTTATGTGGTTGTTGTTTGATATTGGGGATAAAATTAAAGTTGCATCAAGCATAGAACATCTACAAAAATTTACATGGTATCAGAGTTGAGGTGAAGACAAAGCCCTAATTTGTAGCAATCACCGAAGAGGAGGATGGTTACCTCAAACTATAATGGCTTCAAAGCTGATGACAAATTAAATGGGAAGGGAGAATTCGATGCCTGGAAGATGACTTGGGATCTTATGTTGGAAGACCAAGATGTCATGGACTATGGGCAGGGTAAAAACCAAGAGCCTCCATCCTCTGCACCTGCTGCCACCAAGTCAAAATATAAGAAGGGGGGAATGAAAGAAAATTTGATGATCAAGGATTCAATTCATAAGAGTCTAGTAACCTACATCTCTGAGTTGGGCACATCCAAGGAGATGTATGATAAGCTGGTCAACATGTTCAAGGCCAACAATGCAAATCAAATCCTTTTCTTTAAGAACCAACTGAAGAATCTGAAGAAAGGAAATCTGAAGTTGATCGAAGTCAAAAATAATCTTCTGGCCATTGGGGAGACAATATCTGATCAAGAAATGGTTCTCACCGCACTTGAAGGTCTCTCCTCTGAATGGCATGTATTCAATACTACCATTCTCAATAACAATGTGATACCTGATTTTGATGAAGTATTATCAAAATACATGCAAGAGGAAACAAGGATGAATGAATATTAAAATGAAGGAAAATTTTCCTTCGCTGCTCGTGCTAAGAAGAAGAACAATGGTGGTCCGAGGAAGAAAGGAAGAGTAAGGGCCCAAGGAAAGAAAGGAAAATCTTACACATGTCACAAGACCGGCCACTATGCTAGATAATTCCCTTTCAAGAAGGATTATCCTAATGATGATGACAACAACAACAAACGGAGGAATGGAAATCAAAGGAACAATGGGTTCAAAGGGAAGATGAAGGCTCCCTCCGGTGGAAATGGTCAACCTTTCAAAAGGTCGATAAATTCTAGGTATGAGGAATCTAATGTTGTTGATGATAAAAGAAATGAATTCATTCTTATATATGCCCTCTCTGCTGCATCTCCACCCGACACTATGGATGTCTGGTTGATCGATAGTGGTGCCTCAAGGCACATCACTGGGTTTAAGGAAGCACTCTCTGATATGGTTGAGAAGGATTTTAATCTAAAAATTATCCTTGGAGATAATGCCACATATCCGGTGAAAGGGACAGGGACTGTGACCCTCCACTTATCTCAAGGTCAAGTCCTCTGCTTGCACAATGTACTATATGTACCTGATTTGAAGAAGAACCTTGTGTCTATTTCGGCCATGGAAGACAAAAGTTTCAATGTGGAATTAGTTGATGGGAAGGTGCACATATGGAAGAAGAGTTTCAAAGAAGCTATCATGGTTGGATTTAGACTTGATTCACTCTACCAAGTTGGAGGAAGTCCATTGGGAGCTATGACATGTGAAACTATTTGTCAAACCGAACAATGGCACCAGAGGTTTGGACACCTTCATTACAAAGCCCTTCCCAAAGCAAGGAAGGTGGTGACAGGGATGCCCGAATTAAAAAATGATCATGAAGGTGTAAGTCAGGGCTGTGTCGAAGGAAAGCATACAAGGGGACCTTTCCCCTCAAGTGTCACAAAGACATCTACTGTCTTGTAATTTATACATTCTAATTTGTCTGGTATGCTGCCCGTGACATCCTTGGGAAGATGTTCTTATTATATGACGTTCATAGATGACTTCTCTCACAAAACCTGGATATATTTCTTGAAGAGTAAGCATGAGGCTTTCATGTGGTTCCGTACCTTCAAAGCCTTGGTGGAAAATCTAATAGGGAAGAAGATCAAGATTTTGAGGATCGATAATGGCACTGAATATGAGACGAACGAGTTTAATAACTTTTGCAGAGAAGCTGGCATCAAGAGGGAGGCCACAACCGTATATATTCCTAAGAAAAATGGCATTGCTGAAAGAAAGAACAAGACCATTGTGGAAGCTTCCTATGCCATGCTATGTGACCAAGGTCTTCCGAAGTTTCTGTGGGGAGAAGCTCCGAACACTGGTGCGTACATATGAAACCGATGCCCGCATTCCGCTCTAGACTCCAAAACCCCCTGTTAGCTCCCTCTAATTTTCTATATTGATTGAGATACAAAGGTACAGGGTAACATCAAACCAAGCTTTGGAAACCTAGGACCTAGCCTTCTTGGATTCAAAGAGGGATCTCTCTAGTAGGTGCAAAGATGTGACTTTTTTGCTCATTAGGTTGATTTTAGGCTAGATGTTAAATGCAGGGTATTTTGATTGTTTTTGGTTGGGTATGATGCTCATATGGATTTAGATAGAAAACAAGGAAGATTGTTAAGTCATTGGGCAATGGAGTCAAACAAGGTCATGAATGAGTTCATCAATGGTTTCAAGAGCATTTGTAGGGAAATTTAACTTGGTTGGTGGATCTTTAAGGTTGTGAAGGATCATGAGATGGACATTAAACTTGGGAACAACAAGCTAATACAGGGCAGAAGTAGAATCCTTTATATACTTGTAAACTAAGAGAGTTAGGAGATGTATAAGCATAGAAAGAGAGTCAAAGGGTTAAGCAACACCTAATCCATTTGATTTCAGACTAAAAGCAGATAATCAACCAAGACAACATTCAAATAAAACATAGAAAGGCAAAAACTCATTTAATCTTTCATGGGTTTTATCATCAAGAGCAGGAAAAACATTTAAGTTGCACTAGTAACTATAATCATAGAAGAAGAGACAAACAATAGCATCCACAGTGATAGCTATGAGAGTTCCTTGAGACAATTTTAGCTAAATAAGGCAAAGAGCATGGTTAAGACGGACTTCTTTGACAAATTATGGGCAAAGCTGCCTCAAAAGATGATTTCAAGAATGGAGTACTTCAGAGGTAACAATATGCAGGGCTAGCCATAAATCATAATTGATACTAGATGATCTAAATCATTCAAGAAAATAGACAATCCAAAACTTATTAGGGAGAAAAAGATGAATTCCCTAACATATCTTAAGCAGAAGAAAACATTTAGGCAGTGAAGGAAACAAACAGATCTAAGGTGCCATCAAAAAGCATATCTTAGTCTAATTTTTTTGTCCTACTGTAGCATAGATGGATGGAAAACATATGAGAAACTTAGAAAACATTAATAAGAGAAAACTTCACCATCAACCAAGCCTATGGATCCTGTAAACAGTCCTTCTCCATCAACAAGTGAATCAGATCATGCATAAGCTCCACGACATCAATTTCTCATCAGAGGCTTCAAGGGACTATGTATTACTTTAGCATAAGTCATCAACATCCAAAAATATATACAAGAGTCTCATGCTCTATTTATGGAGAAAATGAGGAGGTGGAAACCCTAAAAGGCTTCCAGAAACCCTAATTCAGCCATAAATGTCATAAATGTCTTTAATGACCATACAAGGCCCAAGACACATAAGAGATAAGGAAATAAATGAAACACACCAAAACATAAATCCCCAATCAAATCAGGAGTTTTTTATCCAAGAAAATATTAAAAAAATAATTTGCCATTAATTTGTGTCTTTTGTTGACTTTTTGGCAAAAAATTGTCTGTGTGCGTAACTCCATATCAACAAAATTTGGGGTCTATTGCAGCTGAGTTTTGGACCCCTTCCTGGCATCGGATTTGGGCTCGTGATGGCTCGATGGAAATTTTGGAGAGTCTACTTACCAAAAATACTTGATTTGTGCTTAATGGATGCCATTTACCTGCTCAAAAATCAAATCTCCCATGACTGCTCAATGCACAGCGCGAGGCCTAAAAGGAGGCAGAAAGGTCATTTTTGAGGTGTTTTTTGACCTTTTGAAGGGGAAAAAATGCTCAAAATGATCTGAAATTTTTTGTGGAGACTTTTGGAGACATGAAAAACACAAAAATATAAAATTTAGTAGCTTAGTATGCCCAAAAAAATAGCATAGAGCCTAGGGTGTTGCGCTCCTAGGGGACCAAATTTGGAAAAAACAAAAAGTGTCTAGATTTTCTTCAAAATTGGTGGGTAGACCCCTCAAGGGGTTTTAGACACCTGCTGAGAAGCATCAGCCAAGATCCCGAGGCTGTCATGAACTTTGGGCTTTTTTAGCTCTTCTAGCTCTAGCAAGGCTTGCCTCAATTTCCTCTTGACAGTAGATGCCATTTTATCAATACTACGGAAAAGGTAATAGGGTAGGTTCATCATTTTGACTTTGGAGAAATGCATCAGCAATCTAATATGCTATGAATAGAGTCGGGAGTACCTTCCCTCACATGTGAAAAAACTGATAATCTGCCTCATTAATGTTGCATACCTCTCTAGCAAATAAGAGAAAGGAAAAATAGCCTTGTAGTTTTTCTGACATGTGGGTTTCAAATAAGGCCCATAATAACCCAAATCCAATTTCTTTTGTTTGAACCAAAGCTCACCAACATCTGGTATACCGGTTTCTTTGGAAATGATTTCAGATGAAAACTCAAATTGGACCCCTACAAGATTAACTTGGTGGTTTTGTAGGCTACAAGCAAACAATCTAGTTAAGTCTGGATAGTATTCAACTTTCTTTACCTTCTCACAAAAATGGTAGCATCCTACATCTTGGAAGCATGAAAGGATCATAAGAGAGGAAGTAATTGGAGTGGTTTCTAGCGGCTCAAATCTTTTGGCTTTTCCTCCATGATGTTTTGGCTTGGTGGGAGTATGACTCTCATCACCACTAGTGTGACTATTACTCTCTGACATGATGGTTGGTCCAAATAGCAGAAGGAAGCTTGATTTTTCTCTAGGGTATTTGGAGCAAAATAACTGGTGTAGGTCAAACTTTTGAAAAGAGGGAAGCTAGGGTGAGGAAGGCTTTCAAAGCTTGGACTTGGTGGTAGAGGTCAGGTTTATACAACTTAGTATTCTCTTTGTATGAAAACCAATCTTTCTTATAACCCTAGTTCAAAGACAGTGACAATTTGTTTTTGCATAGTCTAGGGTTTTGGTTAATTTCTAATCATGGATGACCTCTTTGATAAAAAATATTTGGGAAAAGGAAAGGAAGGTTGACCAACCTTGTTTCAACTTGCAGAGGGTTTGTGGAGGCAAAAGCTCGATTTTTAAAACCTTTGGCACACTTTTCTGAAGTGTTTCCAGGGGCGTAGCGCCAGTGCATAGCGCCTGCGCGTAACACTGAGCCGGTTGGGCCATTGGGGCTTAGTGCCGGGTGTAAAAGCAGGCTCCGGTGGTCGCTCCTGTGCCTGTGCACAGTGCCACCCTGCGAGCGCGTAGCGCAATTTAATATTACACTGCCTGAGTGTGTAGCTGTCCCTTGCAATGTTTGTACTCTAAGCCAAGGGGGCCCCTTTGAGTGCAATCCTCTTTATGCAGCAAGGCATAACTTGCTGGGTACTAAATTCATCCTATAACTCAGTGAAACCTTTGGTGACCTGATGGGGACCTTTGGATTTGGATTTTGGATAGGCATTTAGACTTTAGGAATTACAAAGTGTAATATAGGACCTGTGATAAGCTTTGTGTGTTTTGAAGACCTAGGATCTAGCATTTTGATTGTCTAGAGGGTTTGTAGAGACAATCAGTGTCTGGGAATATTATGGAAGAGTCATCAAGATTATTGGATTAGTAGGTTTGATCAGTAGTAGGGAATCTTGTAGATAAGAAAAACAGAGGATTTGGGCCAAAAGGCAAGACATGGTGAAAAATGAGTGACAGTTGGGGCCAAACAATATGGCTTGAACCCAAGATGGGTCTTCCAGGAGTGTTGGGCTAGTGATGGCTAGATAGGATGATGGAAAAAATAGGAAAAAATTATCCTAAGGGAAATGAAGGTTGTGATATTTCTAGAACTCACAATGCTCATGAACTTTGTTTCTAGAAATCTGGAGATAATGCTTAGTCATCTTGAGGTATGAAAATTAGGGATGACTAACAGTGGCTCCACTTGGGGAGGGTAGCTCCTTTCAGGAGGTGTCTAGAACTTTCAGATCTCTTGGTTTATGAAGACTAGTGCCTCATCCATTGGGTAGATTTTTACTTCTTTCACTTGCTGATGCTTAATTGAAACTGTGATCTTAGTAATCTGAAAAAAAACATGATTATCATAAACATTATCTCTACCTACCCAACCTACTTGCCTAACATTTTTTTCTTCCTTGGGTGCATTTGAACTGGCAAACCCTTGACATTTTTCTTTTTGAAAACAAAAATAAAACTATATAATTGTACCCTTATCTCCTCCAAGAGTTCAGATTAGGCTAATGAACTGTTTTTATTTTCTACCTAATCTACTCATTTGTCAAGATTTAACCTGTTTGAAAAACTTTATTCCCTAAGCTATAAACATGAAATTGAAAGCACAGTTTAAATCAGGATTAGGCAATCTGACTTACCATGAGTTGTGGCATAAGAACAAGCTACACACAAACATTATTTTGCATGAAAGTAAAATAGAAAGATAAGGGTTGTGATCTATCATCTCTTATGCATCCTCATCTTCCTCTTTGGTTCTGTTTTGAGCATGTGGAACCAGTATCTTTTCATTCCTAATCTATTCTCTTTGACAAGTCAAGTTTACATGATTTTGAAAAGTTTTTCTTTCACTAACCTATCGGTAACTAAATTGAAAACATGTTCAGCCATGATTAGGCTAGATGACTGAACAAGACTTGTTTTTCAAAGACTAGTAGTGGCATTTAGACTTGCACACTTTCAACAACATCATTTTTTTTTTGGTATGGCGCTGTATCTATCTTTCCATTCCTACCCTCTTTTCCCTTTTTATTTTTTTAGGGTTTTTTGTCTTCATATCCTTTCATCAAACAATGGTATGTACAAGGAATGAGAAAGTTTGTATTAAGGTTCTTGATACAAATTAATGTTTAAGCACCATCCCATTTACAGGACCTCCAAATATTTCAGTTCCATCAAGCTCCTTTAAAAAGAAAGCATTGTTACCTCTCACCAAATCAATGATATAGGGACCTTTCCACGGATTTTCAAACTTACCATGTTTTCCTTTGTCCTCCCTTCTTGAATCCCATTTCAAAACATTGTCTCCAATCTGGAAATCATTTGCTTTGGTTCTTCTATCAAATATTTTCTTAATATTGTTATGGATAGCTTGGTTTCTTTTGTAAACTTCTTCTCTTGATTGCTACAAATGAATGGTTTGGTTCGGCCTCCTTTGCATGTCATTTTCTTCTGATTGAACCTCTTGAAGAAGCTTCATGACTAGGACTCCTAATGAGGTGGGAAAAACTGCATCCATGCCATACACTAATTGATAGGGAGACATACCAATGGATTTCTTGGTGGTTAGTCTAGTAGCCCATAGTGCATGCACTAGTTTGCTATGCCATGACTTTTGATTTTGTTCTAAGAGTTTCTTAATGATGTTTACCAAGATCTTGTTAGAGGACTTAGCTAGTCCATTCCCTTGTGGGTAATAAGTAGTGGAGTGACCAAGGGTGATGTGATATTTATAGAAAAAATCCACCATTTTATTAGATGTAAAGGCAGTAGTGTTATCGGTGATGATCTTATTATGACAACCAAACCTAGATAGGATGTTGGTTTCAAGGAATTTGATGATAACTGAATCAGTGGCATTTCTAGAAGGGATGGCTTCTATCCACTTGGTGAAATAGTCAGTGGCAGTGAGGATCCACTTATGTTGGGCAGATGAAGTAGGATGGATCTCTTCTATGAAGTCCAAACCCCACTGCTGAAAAGGGGCTTCAACACTGATGGGGTGCAAGGGTAAAGATAGGAGCTTTCTTTTTCCATCAAGGATTTGGAATTTATGGCAAGTTATGACTAGTTTGTGAGTATCAGAAAATAAGGTGGGCCAATAGTAGCCAGCTCTAATGATCTCGTTCGTGGTGGTCTTCCAATAGAGATGACCCCCACATTCTCCTTCATGTAATTCATGCATGATTTTATCTGCATCATCTTCAAGCAAACATTTAAGCAGTAAACCAGAAAAACTCTTCCAGTACAATACTCCATCTAAAATGTAGAAATTTAATGTTTTATGTTTTAAGAATATTGCTTTATTTTTTAACAAAGAAGGGGGAGCATTGAGATAAAGAAGCACATAAATAATATCAGCATACCAAGGTGAATTTAGAAACATTTATTCAATGTATGGTGTTGTACTTTCTTCAGTTTCTTCTAACATGCCAACCATATTCATGTCTAGAGCTTGGAAATTTGAGTCAGCCATAAGTTTTGCAAGTCCTTGTCCCTTAATCAATTTAGTGGGTCTGATTTCCAAATCATATTCTAAAATGGTAGCAATCCACTTGCCCCTTTTACCATCAGGGTCTTGATTAAGTATATCTTTGACAACCGTGTTTGGGACAAAGGCTATGATATGTGAATGCAAAATATAAACTCTAAAATCCTTCAAAGCTTTGATCAAGGCAAAGGCTTGTTTCTCGATAATGTTATATTTCAGAGGAGCATCCCTTAAGGCTTTGCTAAAGAAAGCTGTGGGCTGCTCTTGTCCCATGATTTTCTTTTGCAACAATACTGCTACCACAGTATGTTCAGAGGAAAACGAGAAAATGTAAAAGTCCTTGGTGAATTCAAGGCTGATTAAGTCTGGTATTTGCGTGAGTGCTTGTTTTACCAGCTCAAAAGATTGTTTTTCTTCCATATTCCACTTCACTCCTACTTCCTTTTTCAACATATTGGTGATATTCCTTAGGAGCTCAGCAAGGTTAGGGATGAATCTTATTAGGAATTTAATCTTTCTAATGAAAGATTGTAGCTCTTTAATGTTTCTAGGGTGGCTGATTAGTAAGATGCCTTCTATTCTTTTGGGATCTATCTTGATTCCCTCCTCAGAGATGATGTGACCCAAGAGTTTTCCTTCCTGAAGGCCAAACAAAGTTTTCTTAGGATTGAGGTACAAGCCATACTTTCTACATTTTTCGAAGACTTTTCTCAAGTGGACTAAGTGCTCCTCAACAGTCTTAGAGTAGATAGTGATGTCATCAAGGTATATGACTATGAAGTAACCTATGTCTTTCGAAAAAGCTATGTCCATTGCCCTTTGTAAAGTAGCCCCTGAATTCATTAAACCAAATTGAATTTTAGTATACATGAATGTACCCCAAGGTGTAGTGAAAGAAGTTTTAAGTTGGTCATTTGGAAAGACTAGAACTTGGTTGTAACCTGAGAACCCATCCAGTAGTGAAATTATTTGTGAGCAAACTACCTTTTGGAGTATGTGATCCATTTTAGGCAAGGGGTAATTGTCTTTCAAGAAGGCTTTGTTTAAATTTCGGAAGTCAACACAAAGCCTAATTTCACCAGTCTTCTTCCTAACTGACACAAGGTTGGAAACCCATTCCAAGTATCGGACCGGGACTATGATCCTGGCATCGTACATCTTTTTTATTTCTTTCTCAACTAAGGGTAACAAAAGGGGGTTTATTCTTCTCAGCTTTTGTTTAAATGGTTTTTTATTTTCTTTGAGAGGAATTTTATGTTGAATTATTTTGGTGTCATAGGATTTCAGGTCTTCATACCCCCAAGCAAACACATTTTTAAATTCTCTAAAAAGCTCAATGTATTTATGTTTTGTGAGAGATGGGAGAGTTTTGGACATCTTGATCATTTTGGGCTCTTTCATCTCTCCAATGTTACACTCTTCTACCTTTGTTTCAGTGGATTCCATCTTAGTTTTTTTTGCTACATCATTAAAATCAAATAGCTCTTCTAGTGGTGTAAGGCCTCTTGGCAAGGTGTCATTTTTGTACTGCAAAATTTCAAATTATTTTTGATCAAATTTATCAAATAATTCTACTACACAAGATTTTTGAAGGTGGTTTGTATCATCATCAAAGGGCAACTCTTTTTTGGGAGTTTCTTTTTCAGCAAAAGTATTTCTTTCAAATCTCAAACTCTATTTTATAATTGCAAAGTCATTTCTGGATTGCAGAAAATCATCTATTTGGTCATCATTGTCAAACACTTGCCAATGGTTTAGGTTGTCTGGTACAGTGGGCATGTTATTTATTTTGATGATGCATTGGTTCTCTTCATAAGGTAAAGAGAAATTGTTGGCAGCAAAGGCAAGCTCATTGGCAAGGCAGTTTTGGGCCCTAGGGATGAAAGTGAGCTCATATTTCTCAAAGGTTTTGAGAAGTTCTAGGGTAGCATTTCTATATTCCCTTAACCTAGGGTTCTTGGCTGAATATTCTCCCTTAATTTTATTTATGATGAATTCTGAATCTCCTTGAACCAATATTTTCTTAGCTTTGAGGTCTTTGAGTAGGTGTAAACCAATAAGGAGAGCCTCATATTCTGCAATGTTGTTGGTGCATTGGAAATCTAGCCTATAGGAATGGCCTTTATTTGTGTTGTGGAACCAAACCCCTTCTCCTGAACCAGCCTTACCATAGGAGCCATCAAAGCTTATATGCCAAAGGGTGTCCATTTCAGTTTTGTCAATATTCTGCACTTTGGGGCTGCTAGGATTTGGGGTGTCATTTTCTTGGTCAGAGGGCGAGCTTGGTTGTTCTGAGGGGCTTATTCCTTTCTCCTTGTCATATATTTGCTCCTCTATGTCATTTTCATTGTATAAGATGGAGTCAAGGTCTGAGTGAATGGAATAAACTGGTGTGTTATTTGGCCTATCTATGTTACTCACCATGTATTTCATGTGGGATTCTCGGTATAATCTCCTTGTCTAATTGAACAATGGGACGGTGGCATAAGTCATGTCCATTTGAAGGCCTCCCTGGATTTTGGCCCCCCGTGATCTAGATAAAAGCATGCCATATTTTGGGGGGATGTCAGCCACAACTTTATCCATGACTATACTTTTAGCGGGGATTTGTGCCAGATTAACACACAGATCCTTGATTAGGCTTAGACACTTGACCCTACTGGAATCAAAAGAGTACAAATCTTTGTAGGTTTTGTGATCTCTAAGCCCAATCTCTCCATCACAACCTTTGGCATGAGGTTGTGTGAGGCACCAAAGTCTAACATAGCATTATGCAGAATTTTATCATGTATGTTCAGACTTACATAGAAAGGAGGGACAGCTCCTTCTTGATATTTTTCCTCTACTTCAGGACCAAACAAAAATTCTGGTTTATCATCAGTTAAGTTTAAAGTATCGGTCTCACTCCCTATATTTAAAACTTTGAAAATCTAGGATCTATATACTTCTTGGGTTACCAGTTCAGTGAGGGGTATGGTTATCTTGATCTTGGAAATATCCCCCTCAAAACTGAAAGGTGTAGGTGTCTTTATTGCACTTACATCAATTTTATCAGCAGTGAAATTTTCTACATTTTTAATTTGCTGATTCTGATTTAATGGTTTGGAAAGCAGGATTTTTTCAGGGCCATTAGTTGAAGTACTAGGGCAGCTTGAATCTTTGTTAGGTTGACTAGTCTTTGGTGTGTTTGGTTCAGTTTTCTTATCCATAATATTTGTATTTTCAGTTTTCTTTTTAGGGATAGGTTCAGAGGTTTTTCTTACAGTAGCGTTTGGCTAATTTTTAGGAATATCTTGATTCTTTTTACTCCTAAGGTCATACTGCATTCTCAAATACTAGTCTATAGTCTTTGGAATCTTCATATGATTTCCCATGTGGTTTTGAGGAAAACATCCTTTGTTCTTCTTCGATAAGGAATGTGTTATCTCATCATCCGAACTTATGACATTTACATGGTCTTCTTCCAACTACTCGGGCTCTCTTTCTTCTTCATCTACATAGTTGTCTTGGAACGGGGGTCTTATTTTTTGGTCACTTGATCCAGGTGGATATCGGTGGCTTCCCACCTATTCCATGTGGACCCGCAGCATCAATTCTTTCAATTTTTCAGCTTCAGCACAACTTACTATTTATAGCAAGATTTCGGGTACTGCACACCCGGAGCCGTTTTGGGGCATTAATAATCCAGGTGGATATTGGTGGCCACCCATCGAGTCCATTTGAACCCCCACCATCAGTTCTTTTAATTTGTAAGTTTCAGCACAACTTATTATTTTTAGCAGTTTTTCGGGTCTTAAACTTCCAGAGCCGTTTTGAGGCCCTAAACGACATTTTTTGGGAAAACAGAGAGCAACATGGGTCCATGGACCGATGTTTCTCATTCAAAAGTTGTACTCCTCGGACAGATCTTTCTAACGAGCTATTGAGCGGGTCAAACGGAGATTGGATGCCAAAGTTACGTCCCCGGGAAGTTGAACCACCAATTTACCCAAACGGGGCCCACAGTTTTGGCGCTTCATCTCCTACGGTTAGGGTTTTGGACGTTTCGGATTCTACATTTTTTCTCAACAATAAATAGGCCCTCGAGCCTCATTGTAAGATAGTTCAGGGGGCTAGGAGCCGATACATCTCTTCTCAGAGATAAGCGCTACTAGTGCCCTGGCTCGCCACATCTCCATCATGTCTGCATTGTAACACAGTTCAAGGGCTGGTAGTCGCCACATCTCTTCTCAGGGATACGCTGCCAGTACCATAGCTCTTTTATTTCCATTATGTCTGTAATAGGCCTACGAGCCTCAATGTAACATAGTTCAGAGGCCTGCGTACGCCACATCTCTTCTCAGAGATACGCTACCAGCGCCTTAGCTTGTTTCCATTATGTTTGTAAGCTTATTTCATTCATTCATTTATTAATAAATTGAAGCATTATTTCCGCTGCATCTCTATATCTATGGTTATATCTGTATTCTATTGCGTTCCTGCATAAGATCCGGATGAGTGGTATCAGAGCGGGTCTGCTTTTTTTCTCTATTTTTCTTTTCATATCCCCAACGTGGCCACGGTATAAGGAGTTCAACCTCGCAACCCCGACGACCCCCCATGGCGGAAGGAAAGAAAGACGAGGGAGCAGGAGATCCTGTCAAAAAATCTTGCTCGAGGATGCTCTCGAGAAACAGAGGAACGCGATGATGGAAATTTTTTTTTTAGATCCTTCAATGGCTACCCACCGGTGGCACATCTACATCCAGCACGTCTGCCAACAGGTCCGCGACATCCTGGACAAATCCAACACCAATTTCAGCAAAATTTTCCCCCCCATGGAGGAACTTAACGCAATGGAGACCATTGCTTCCTAAGGAGGGAGGAATGATCCAGGTGGATATCGGTGGCCTCCCACCTATTCCATTTGGACCCGCAGCATCAATTCTTTTAGTTTTTCAGCTTCAGCACAGCTTACTATTTATAGCAGGCTTTCGGGTCCTGCACACCCGGAGCTGTTTTGGCGCATTAATAATCCAGGTGGACATTGGTGGCCACCCATCGAGTCCATTTGAACCCCCACCATCAGTTATTTCAGTTTGTAAGTTTCGGCACAACTTATTATTTTTAGCATTTTTTTGGGTCTTAAACTTCTGGAGCCGTTTTGAGGCCCTAAACGACATTTTTTGGGAAAACGGAGAGCAACATGGGTCCATGGACTGATGTTTCTCGTTCAAAAGTTGTACTCCTCAGACAGATCTTTCTAACGAGCTATTGAGCGGGTCAAATGGAGATCGGATGCCAAAGTTACGTCCCCGGGAAGTTGAACCACCAATTTACCGAAACAGGGCCCACAGTTTTGGCGCTTCATCTCCTACAGTTAGGGTTTTGGACGTTTCGGATTCTAAATTGTTTCTCAACAATAAATAGGCCCTCGAGCCTCATTGTAATACAATTCAGGGGGCTGGGAGCCGATACATCTCTTCTTAGAGATAAGTGCTACTAGTGCCCTAGCTCGCCACATCTCCATCATGTCTGCATTGTAACACAGTTCAAGGGTTGGTAGCCGCCACATCTCTTCTCAGGGATACACTACCAGTACCATAGCTCTTTTATTTCCATTATGTCTGTAATAGGCCTGCGAGCCTCAATGTAACACATATCATAGGCCTGCGTACGCCACATCTCTTCTCAGAGATACGCTACCAGCGCCCTAGCTTGTTTCCATTATGTTTGTAAGCTTATTTCAGTCATTCGTTTATTAATAAATTGAAGCATTATTTCCGCTACATCTCTGTATCTATGGTTATATCTGTATTCTATTGTGTTCCTGCATAAGATCTGGATCATCACTCTCCCTTTGTCTAACTGGGGGAGGGTCTCTTCTAAAATTTTGATTTCTATTCATGTTTTTAATATTGGCTTGATTTTCCCTAGGAGGTGTTCTCCCATTCAAACTGAATTTTTCCATCATCCTCTCCATTGTCTTGACTATGGAGTCAATTTTGGTGTTGGAAGAGGAGGGTGCAGGTGTTGTGTCATCTCTATAAGTCACCCCATTTTATGATCTTACCCTAGCCCTCTTCTTAATCAAATTGGCCTCTACACTTATAGGCCCCTTTTACATGTCTTCTAGAGTTAGGTAATCTCTCTCCCTTAGTTGATAGGCCATATCACCATCAAAGCCTTCGGGATATTTCACCAAGGCCAAGCCTTTTGGAGGTTTTATGTGAGGTGGAAGAGCATTGTAAACACTGTTAAACCTAGTGGAGTAATCATGAACGCTTTCTCCCAGATTTCTCTTAAGATTGTTATATTCGGACAGAATTTGGAGAGGGTTTTTCTTGATTTCCAATTTGTTCACAAAAGTTTGGTATAGAGTAGGTAGATCATGAATGTTGTTGGGAAGCAAGTCTTTAAACCATTTCTTGGGTTCTCCCACTAGGCTCTAAGCAAAAATCCTCATTTTTATGGTTTCTTCTTCTATCTCCATATAGTCAAAAGCATCATTAATTCTATCTACATGCTTTTGAGCAGTGACGGATTCAATCCCTAAGAAGTGAGGGATTTTGGACTGATAGTCATTTGGCTGAGGTAATAGTGGTTGTTGTAGAGCTAGTGGAGCATACTAGGCTGCCATGATGGGAGGGAAAGGAAACAAGGGCTGATTTACAAGGGGAGGATTTGTGAGAGGTGGAGGAGGATGGAGTGAGGTGGTTTGCACACTGGTGGTATGGATGGGTGTAGCTAAGGTACTTGGACCAGAAGACTGATTCTGAGTAGATTTGAGATGAAAAGGGCTGAGGTGATGGAGAAGCTGAAAATCAGGTGGAGTGGAAGGAGAAGCTTCTCTACTGGAGCTTTGTTGCAAATCTATGGGCTCAAAGTCAGCTTGGTCAACCCTAATTTGCGATTTGGTCCTAAATATGTTCTTGGTATGGTGCAAATCAAACTGAGGATCTTGTGAAAATGTAAGGTGTTCCGGTGCAGAACTTGCTCTCTGGATGGTCCTAACAGTGGG
>JAXQQM020077386.1:0-14032 GCA_034641835.2 Pinus albicaulis | reverse complement strand
TCTCAATATAGAAGGACATATCAAGAAGAAAAAGGTAATAGTGTTGATTGATTTGGGTAGTACCCATAATTTTATTCATTATAAGGTAGCCAAGGAATTGAATTGTTTCCTTACCAGAATTTCAAGTGATGGTTGCAAATGGATGAACTATAAATTGCTTTGGAAAATTCCATAATATAAAGCTAGTCATGGGGGAATATGTATTGAATAGTCCAATGCTTTCCATCCCAATGGGAGGTGCTGATGTTGTACTAGGAGTACAATGGTTACAATCTTTAGGGACGGTAGCTTTTAATTTTCAAGAACTTTTCTTGAATTTTTTTCGGAAGGAAAGCAAATCAAATTACGAGGTATCATAGGGAAGCCAAGAAAGATAATAAGCTCTACTGTCATGACAAAGCTTCTAAAGAAAGAACAACGGGGCGTAATTGCACAATTATGCTCACTAGAAGTTCCAACATCCAAATCATCTATTTCTCCAGATCTCCAGAAAGTCATGGACAATCATTCCAAGGTGTTTGATACTCCCAAAGGACTCCCACCTATTCGTGATCATGATCATGCTATTCATTTGATTCTAGGAAGTGTTCCTCCAAACATCAGGCCTTACAGATATGCTTATGTCCAAAAGAGAAAAATTGAACGTATGATTGCAGAAATGTTAGAGGCTGGTATAATTCAACCTAGTCAAAGTTATTTCTTTGCTTCAATAGTATTGGTGCACAAAAAAGATGGATCATGGCGCATGTGTCCGGATTATAGGGAGCTCAATAAGCTCACTATTAAAGATAAATTTCCCATTCCTGTGATTGATGAATTATTGGATGAATAACATGGAGCAATTTATTTTACCAAGTTGGATCTTCGTTCAGGATATCATCAAATTACAATGAAGACTGAAGATATTTCGAAAACAACATTTCGAACTCATGAGGTTCATTATGAATTTTTGGTCATGCCTTTTCGCCTTACCAATGCACCTTATAGATTTCAAGGGTTGATGAATTGCATTTTCAAACCCTTCCTTAGAAAATTTGTGTTAGTATTTTTTGATGATATACTAATCTACAATAGGTCTTGGAAGGATCATGTTCAATATGTTGATAGTGTGCTCAAACTATTGGAGGAGAAACAATTATATGAAAAAACATCCAAATTTTTCTTTGGAGTACAAGAGGTGGAATATCTGGGTCATGTTGTATCTCACGAGGGTGTTAAGGTAGACCCTAACAAAATTAAAGCCATTAAAGAATGGAAAGTACCCACAACCATAAAGCAGTTGCACGGATTTCTTGGGTTAATAGGGTATTATCGCAAGTTTGTTAAGAATTATGGGAGAATAGCAACACCTATAACAACACTATTGAAGAAAGATGCATTTTCATGGACTCCTGAAGCAACTAAGGCCTTTGAACATCTTAAAGAGGCAATGTGCCTAGCACCAGTCTTAGCTACGCCAGACTTCACAAAAGCCTTTATTGTGGAATGTGATTCCTTAGGAAATGAAATTGGTGTTGTTTTAATGCAAGAAGGAAGACCCATTGCTTTTGAAAGTCATTCAATCAAAGGAAAGTATTTACAAAAGGCTATTTATGAGAAGGAAATGTTGGCACTACTACATGCACTAAATAAATGGGGACCTTACCTAATGGGAAGACACTTCAAGGTAAAAACTAATCATGATAGTCTTAAACACTTTTTGGAAAAAAGATAATCTTCAAAAGAGCAGAAAAAATGGGTCACAAAGATGTTGGGCTATGACTTTGAAATTGTCTACAAAAAAGGGAAGCTAAATGTTGTTGCAGATGCACCCTCAAGAAAGGATGAAGAGGTGGAAGCATTGCTTTGTGCCATTTCAATTATCCAACCAGATTGGATAACCAAAGAAAGGGATGAATGGAAGAAGGACGAAGAAGGTGAACTCATTCAAAAGTTGCAAAGATCCCAGTACATCCACAATATTTGGTGGAAATGATTCCATTGGCACAAAGATCGCTGACATTTGCAAGAATTCAAACTAAAACAAAATATTCTTTGAATTGCACTTCTCCTTTTAGACACTCTAGATTTTTAAAACTTACTGTAGAAAGAATTTTTTCGATGCCTTAAATATGATATTCAAAATTCCTAAAGAATGTTTCATTATATACCGTACAATAAAGTTGAGACAATTAAGAACCTGGGTCTTCTACAACCTTTATCCATTCCAAGTCAACGTTGGGAGGAGATTTCAATGGATTTTATCACAGGTTTACCTAAGTCCGAAGGAAGGAGTGTCATCATGGTGGTAGTTGATAGACTTACCAAGTATGCACACTTTTGTGCATTATCTCATCCATTTAAAGCGAGTACAGTTGCTACTGCATTTATGGAAACAATTCAAAAGCTACATGGAAACCCAAATATTATTGTAAGTGACAGAGATCCCATTTTTACAGAAAATTTTTGGACGGAATTATTTTCTTGTTCGGGTACTCAACTAGCTCATAGCTCATCTTATCATCCTCAATCCAATGGTTAAACAGAGATAATGAATAAATGTTTGGAAGGATGTCTTCGTTGTTTTGTATCTGATAAGCAAGCACAATGGGTAAAGCGGTTACCTCTCGTTGAATGGTGGTATAACACTTCCTTCCATACTGCAGCAAAAATGACTCCATTTATGGCACTTTATGGATATCATCCTCCATCCATCACATCTTATTTAAGGGAAAAATCTAGGGTTCAAGCAGTGGAGGATCACATCGAGCATCAATAAGAAGTTCTCCAACTCTTAAAGGATAACCTAAATTTGGCACAAAATTGAATGAAACAACAGGCAGATCCACATCGCAGTGAGAGAAGTTTTGATGTGGGATACTGGGTATTTTTACAGGTACAACCATACAAAAAAATGTCCCTCAAGCAAGCTAAGAAGGATAATAAATTATCGCCAAAGTACTATGGTCCTTACAAGGTTTTGCAAAAGATTGGTTCTATGGCATACAAATTGAAGCTTCCTGCTTCTTCGCAAGTGCATCCAGTTTTCCATGTTTCATGCTTTAAAAAGGTTATAGGGGACAAACTTCCAATTCAAATAATATTTTCAGAACTTGATGAGGAAGGAAAAACCATATTCAAACCTGAAGCAATCATGGAAACACGAACTCGACAACTATGAAATCGATCAATTTCAGAGTATCTCATCAAATGGAAGAACTTACCCATTGAAGATTCTACAAGGGAGGATGATGTATGTATACAAAAGCACCTTTGCAAATACCTAAGCTATTGAGGAACACTTTGCTCAAGGGAGAGGGGCAAGAATCCCTATATTACTAGTATAGTCCCTTATTGTTGTTAGTGTAACCCCCTTATTGTTATTATGTACCCTTGTAACCCCCATTTTGTTATTATTGTGCCCTTAAATTATTATTGTTAGGTCGGCTAGGATTACATTGTGGCCCACTAGGATTACATTATGGCCCCATGGACTCCTATATATAGAAAGGAGGTTTTGTAAATTGTATTATCCAAGAATTTTTCATTCATGTAATGTATTGGAGGTTTCTCGATATGGCTTATTTTCTATGATATCTCTTTTCTTCTATTTTTGGAGCCTGTTGGCTGTATCATGCCATTCATATTGTTCATCAAGAACATTCAAGGCTCAGTAATCCTCCAATCCCGTGAAATAAGCAGTTTTAATTCTCCAATTTGGGGTTCATTTTAGTCAGTCATCTCAAAGTCGTACCCCATATTAACGACTGCATGGAATCTGAGTAAGATAACTCCAAACCACCCAGGGAGTGTGCCCATCCACGTGGGGGTTTTCTCAATGGGAACACAGCTGCATAAGGCACCATGAGCTTTGCTACCTGCTTGACGTAGAACCATCGATGATGTGTAGGTCATAACAATGGGCCAATATTCAATCGGCATATCTGCACACTGCAGAGTCAATTTATGGTGGCCCTTACATTATTACAAGGTATCAAAGAGACGAACGTAATGATGTCATCCATTTTTAATTTTTGAAGAATTTAAAAAATATCAGAAAATTTAAACCCCATTTCCATAATGGGACATTGGAGGTCTAGTCAATCTAGTAACTATCTCCTTCTAACCTTATAGAGGACTCGGGTGAGTAGGGGGTATGTTAAAATGGCCTTATAATTTTAGTTGTGCAAAGAAATTTTTTGTCCTTCCTCTCTATGATGAACACTAATAAGCTTATAATTGTTTCAACTAGAGAATTAGATTCAAAGCCCACATATCACTTTGATATAGCTTGATATTGACCTCTACTTTTATTTTGAATGGGGAATGTGGATGGTTCACGATACTCAAACTGGATTGATCTTTTTTGAGTTCATTCTTCAGATACCTCTCTCTTTCTTCCCGATCACCTAATCTCCCCACTTATCATACCTTTATGTTACAACCCCTATCTTCTTCTAATATATTAAGTTTATTCGTAAAAGCTACCATGAGGAGATTCATGTTATGGTTTACCTATACAACTTGTGCTTCTAGCCACAAAAACCTCTTCTCTGAAGGATCACATGGGTTATTCACACATTCCTTAGCCATGACTAGGGTTTTATGACTTTTGGATTAGTTTATCATAGATCCCCTGCAAATATCCATAATATACCCAAAGAAACCTACTATGATACCAGTATGATCTGTAAGCTATTGTGGATATTTCACTAGACAATTCGTCACAAAAATATGATAAATTACACTTTAAAATCCAAAATCCGCACTGAGGTTTAATTATGTTTATATTTATAGATCTATAAATTATTGTTTGTTTCATATGCATGAAAATTATAATTATGTATAAAATAGGGAACAAAAAAATAAAAAATCATAAACCACGATTAACACGAGATATATTCTGGGAAACCCTTTCAGGAGAAAACCCAAGTGGAAGGTGAGGTCTCTTTGCTCTCTTTCTTTGAATACAAAATGGATACAAGTACAAAGAAGTAAGGTTTGTGGCCTATGCGCTGATACATTGTAAAAATACTATATATGTGCTCTCTTGATCCATAAACTGCCATGATTATTCCACTAGACAGTTCATCACAACAGATCTGATAAAAATATATTAAAATATTGAAATTTTACACTATTACATTTTTATTAAAATTTAATATTTATAGATTTAAATGTAATTAGTGCATGCATGCGAATATAAATTATGCAGAAAAGTAGAGAATGAAAAAATAAGCTCACACAAACACATAAAACACAAGATAAGCTCTTTGGGAAACCCTTTCGAGAGAAAACCTAGTTGGAAGGTGAGGTCACTTTGCTCTCTTTATCTATCTGGAAATATGGATGCAAGTACAAATAAGTAATGCATGTGGCCTAGGGGATGCTACAGTGCACAGATCCTCTTTGTGTGCTCTACCTCTTATCTCTCCTGGCTATATTTCCTCAGCTATGAAACAAAATTCTCTCGAAAGAAAAAATGGAATGCCTCTCCCTCCTAGTGGCCCAGTTATAACATAGCCTGATAGCCTACTAGTAGTTAATTTTGACTACATAAACTCTTAACGAGAGTTACAATATAGACTCTTCTAGATTATTTTAAATCATAATCACATATCTAGCACCTTTTCCATGAATAATGGGGGTTGGCGTGGCATCCTCCCAAACTATAGGTGTGAAAACATGAAGGTCAACTTCTGATTGGCACAAATTTTGCATACAGACTCCAATTGATACGCTTCTTGCACCATTGGAAATATGTCTATGTGTAGAATAGTATGAAAATGTTTCATGGTAGGGACACAAATTTTTACCCCAAAAAATGAAATTTGATGCCTCAAAACACTCCCAAAATGTTTCAGACCCCGTTTCACCAAATAGGGTCCCACCAGAAAAAACGAACACGTGAGTTGATTCCTACACTTTTTTCACTCAAAATTCATAGAGATTGATGAAAAATAATATAATGATATAATTTGTATCATCTCTCCCTATCCCTCTTAGTTACTCTACCCATTTATGGAACAATATCGATTCAAAAAGAATGGAACCCTTTTTCCTCCCAATGGCTCAATTATAACACAATATGATAGCCTACTAATGTTAAGGTTTGACATATTAAACTATTAATTAGAGTTATAATATGGACTCTTCTAGATTATTATTCATCATGACCACGTGGCTAGCCCATTTTCCATGAGTAATGGGGGTTGATGTGGCATCCTCTCAAATTATGGTGTTAAAAAACAGGAAGGTCAACTTCTGAGTGGCATAAATTTTGCATGTGGACTCCAATTGAGGTGATTATTGCGTAATTGGGAATTTATATGTGTGTATAATAGAATAACAGGGTGCAACAATAATTTAAAAAAAAAATTATCCAAAAAAATTTCGTTTGATACCTCAAAATTCTATTAGAAGGTTTCAAACCCTTTTTTACCAAACTGGGTCCCACCAATGAAAATGGTCCTATGAGCTTATTCCTACACTTTTTCTAATCTAAAATCATTAATATGGATGAAAAAAATATCATGATCAAATAAGGATCACTAATTGAGTCATTTATTCTTATGAACTAATTTTTAAAGCCATGATAGTTATTCTAATTCACTTAATGTTTTAGTAGGGGGATATAATGTTATTTTCTTACTTTCATTTCATTTCGAAATTATCATTTGTATTAATCTAAATTTGATAAATGAATCATATGTAGCCATCCATGGTCTTTTTAGAATGAGGGAATTTCCACCCAAATTGGATTTGGGTATCAGACTAAAAATTCCACTGGATATTCCAAGGAATACAAGGAGACTATTAAATATTCTATTACACCTTCTGGCTTAATCCTTGATCTATCATTTAATTCAATTGGTGTAGGTGTTGGTAGAAGTTTGTGTAAATTCAAACTTCAAATTTTACCCATTATCATTACATTGATTATTGCACCTAAATCAATTGAAGTATTTGGTATTAAAATATTGTAAATTATAATTGTAACCCTAGAAATTACTGGATCAACATACTTTTCAATTTCAATTGACTTTGAAATAAGGATACCTAAATGAACAATGACATGTATTGTAGCTAGATATTAATTTATTTTCTTATATTTAAAACAATATTCCTTGATTGTCTTAATTTATTTGATAGCTTGAAACGAAGGAATTTTAACAAATTAATTTTCAATTGATCAAGGAAATCATGCTCAAGAGGAATCATTGGTTTTATACAACTAACCTCTCTCGATAGGGAGGTAATATATTAGCTAATGTATGATCCTTATCAGCTTTTATTCTTTTATAGTTTAATTAGAAGGAAGTTGAAGCTACCTTGGTTAGGTTATTTGTGGTATCGGAAATTGTTGTTGGAAAATTTGAGGTGGTTAGAATTGTTGAAATAAAGTTGTTGTTGGAATGGTTGTTGCAAATATGGTTAATATGGTTGGTGATAAGGTTTTTTATCAGGATATTGGGGATTATATGGAGGTTGGTTTCCATAATATTATCCTTTCCAACCTTGTTGATAAGGTTGGTTTGGAGGTTGCTAAGGAGGCCAAGGTCGCCATGGCATAGAATAAGTATATGTATTATGTACAAGATTTTGATAATATGAATTATGTATTTGTATATGAACACATACATGTAGATCGAGGCTCCCAAGTCCTTCTTGGAGGTGAAATGTACTAAAGTGACTCTTTTGCTTCACCTTCTCTTCTATCGGTTTCCTTCAATTCTATTATTATTGGGAAATTCTTCGTTGAATGTTTTTCTACATAAATTCCACAAAATTAAATATTATCCAAATCAGATTCACGTAAAACATGTTTCTTTTTTAATTTAGGGAAAAATAAAGATAACACTTCATTTGTTCATTCTTATCTCTTTCTAGTTTTCAATGTACCAATTTGAAACCCAATAGTATTTAGAAGGTTTGTTTTAAATTTTTCGAATAAATTGTGAAGCTCTACTCTAGTGACTCCTCCCAAAGTTGAATTAGTCACCTTTGAGAGTGCATCCCTTTGTCCCTTACATGATTTATCTCTTCAACTAGAATATTTCTTGTATAATTCAATAATTTGACCATAAGGTGATCGTGAAATATCCCCTATTTCCATAAGATTCAGGACATATATGTTTTCATCGTGGATTCCTTTTAAGAAGATTGTTCGTGTAAATTCAAGGCTTAGATTAATTTGCTTTAACTTTTATAAATTATATGTAAATATTTATAAGAAACCTTCCAAGATTTCATATTCTTGTTGAATCGTCCTAAAAATATCTTCTTTATCATTCTAGGATTGACAATAAGGTTGATATTTTCTCAAGAATAATTTTCTCATATCCTCCTAATAAACCATGATTGATTCTCCTAATCACATAAACCACTTTAATTCATATACCTTTAAAGTAGAATGGAATAAAAAAAGTTTTTCTAGAGTCATTTTTTGAATGGTGTTGTCATTGATGCCAACATCCATCCTTGAATTCTCTTAATATTCATCTATTTTTCATTAATTGGAAGCTCCAAATGACAAAGAAGAACTAAATCCCTAGAAGCCCTACCTTTGATAACAAATATGATAATCCAAATAAATATTTTTTGGGCCAATATCATCTTCATTTGATGGTCCTCATCAAGTCAACAATAGGTGGCATTTCTTACAACTCCTCACAGTTGAGGAGATATGCCTATTTTAAGGTTGAAGCCCCATTCTTTTGGTCAAAAATCCTAAATATGATGTGGAATGCTTCTCTTATATTGGTTTGTTTGTGGAATCTTTATGTCAAAAATTAATTCAAAAATCATGGATGGACCTATCCCAATCACTTTTTGCTTACTCTAGGGTTAAGGTTTCTTTAATTAATTTGTATTGGGGTTAATTCAGCCTCCAAGTCAAGTCGGCCTCCAAAAGAATTATATTTTGGTTCAAAACTTTGAATTTTAAATTCAAGTTGGCTTCCCTCTAATATGTCCAAGTCGTATCATTCTATAATACTCTTTCATACTCTATAAATTGATTCGTCTATCCCTCCTTTGAGCATCATATCTAAGGCATTTTCCATGTAATATATTTTTCTATCTGCGGCCTGGAGTAGGCATGCCAAGCTTGAATAAAGGTTAGAATTGTGGAAGAATTTTTGGCCAAAAATCACTTATATTTCGTTTTTGGGTCTTCATTGGTTTGAGCATAACCTAAGTAAAATTCACTTTCACTTCATGGGTTGTTTCTTGGCTACTCATATTATTTTAGGAATGAGTTTATACTAAAATTTATCAGCCCTCTTAGGGCACATATTAGTGGCATGGTTGGAGCATTTTCAACCCTCTTTCTGAGACAAAATGAAGGCACTTCTTGCACACATCTAAGGAAATTTTTGTGGATATTTTTTGGATTACTTCAGCCTTATTTCTCAAAAAAAAAGGTCCTTTTTTTAGTTATATTTCTGGAGTATTCTGATGGAATATTTTTGCAAGGGATCAAATTTTTCCATTACATATTCGACCCTCCTTGGTTCAAATTTGTGGCACCCTTTTGGCACAGAGCTATCTGAGTTTTCGAACCTCTGTGGCAGGGATAGTCTGAGCCATGTATGTGGAATAATACATGTGCAAGTCCTTGAAATCATGTGGATCCTTTGACGTTAACTATTCAGTTCATCAAGCTCATAATTTAAGTCTATCCAGTATCATCTCGTGGTATAGATGCTCGTACTCGATGGAATATTTATGATCTTTATGTTGGTGACTTTATTTGTTTTTGAAGATAATCCAATGCCTAATCTAAGGATAAATTTGGATCAACCATTTCCATGGCTAAGTTCCAAGGCTTCTTTAGACCGTATTTTGAATACTTTATCCCTGTATAAGTTATCTTGAAACTCTTTTGGATATGTTCAAATTAGTAGAATATCCTTGGTACATCATTGCAGAACCAAGGATTAAAATTGGTATCCAGGGTTTTCAAAAGGCTTGAAATAGTATTTTTGAAGTAGCATTCATAGTATGCAATTCTCTTTAAGTCAATGTTGTTACATCTTCAAGCCAAAAGTCAAGTTGTGAGCAACAAAGGTAAATCTTGGCATTTTATGGTTCTGTACTTGGAATTATACCAAAGAATTAAATGTGTTTTTGTTTGGAGTTACAGGCTTCAATGAAACTATAGAACCCTAATACCTATAACAAAGGATAAGCATAGTAAAATAAAATCAGCAGAGGTATAATCAATGTTGTGGATAGACATCCTCATACATCTTCTTAGATTCAAAGAATCATCAGGTACACTAGGGAGTTTTTACATTTTATCTTATTTGGGTATCATCTTTACAATATGCAAAATCCAATTCTATAGTTATTTCTATTGAAGTAAAAGATAAGAAGCAGTTTTGTAAACTCTGATCTGAAGTGCACATTGGAAGAAATGGTTTGATTTTGATGTGGTAATAAAACTTGATTATTGAATTATTCTAGGGTTTTACAATATATCATATATCAAAATGGTTACTGATGTTATTGATATGTTGAGAAGAAAATGCTACATTTTTCTATTTATCCATATGTTGAGCTATGGTTTGCGAGTATTTGTTGATTCTTTGCATATTACTGCTAGGGTTTTACATATGCACATTGATATAGGGTTTTTTGTTGATATTTAGAGGTTGGTGTGGTTGATGTGTTTAGGATGATATATTTTGTCACGTGGATGATGAGATAATGATGTTAGGGTTTGATACTATTAGGGAGAGGGGATGTAGTTATTGTAGTTAGAGGATTGGAAGTATGAATATTTACGTTGAAGTAAGATTATTTATTTACTTTCATGTTACTATGATTGACAAAGATTGAACATAGGTGGATCTAGTCTAAAAATTATGAAACATGATCCACTTATTGAATAGGGTGGAAGGGTGGTGCAAGGCATGAGATTCGAGTCACCTTCAAGTTGAAGCCTGAGAACACTTCAGGGAGGAAGGTGGTGCTAGGGCATGTTGGAGCTTGTTCAAGGTGTTGGAGCATTTTTCTAGTTGGATCTTGTAAACCAAGGTGTTGGAGCATCCTTCAAGTTGGATTTGGTAAACCAAGGTGTTGGAGCATACTTCCAGTTGGAGTTGGTAAACTAGGGCATTGGAGTGTCCTTCTAGTTGGAGTTGGTAAATCAGGGATTTGGAGCTTCCTTCAGGTTGGAGATTGCAAAACAGGGGGTTGGAGCCTCCTTCAATTGATGTTGAAAATATTGGAAGTTGGATTTTCCTAATTGATGTAAATTTTGAATACATATATTGAGAAGTGTTCGGTGGTTTTTCTCCTGGAAGGGTTTCCACCTAAAAATATTTTATAATTGTCTTAGATGTTTTTGCATAGTTAAATTGTGTTTCTAATTTATGTTTTTATTTAATGCTAATGATAATTAATGTTATACAAGGTTAAAATTAACAAATTTAAGAGAACTATTGATTCACCCCCCTCTCAGTATTTCTACATCATTTGTATATCCTTATGTATGACATAAAATATCAAATTCAAATAATAAATAATTAGGCTCTTTAGTAGGCATGCCATAGATGATTGGAATAAAAAAAGGAGGAATGTTCTACATTTTTACCTCATTTTCCAAAAATGTAGGTGCATATAAAATAGGAAACCCAAAAGTAGTTTCATCTTCCTGATCTTCTTCTTCAGCTCTAGCTCTTCTTCCTCCTACATTTGCTTCCCTCGCACCATGTTCTTCTTTAGCTTTTATTTCCCTTTATGCTTCAATTCTTTCCCATTCTTCTCTTCTTGTTCTTTTGGCTTCAACTAATTCTCGTTCATGTTCATGTCTTTATTTTGCTTCTTTTTCCTTGCATTCTAGTTCTCTATCTACATATTCCATTTTTCCTTGAAACAAATTTGACAAGTCTTCAATCCAATCAAGATCTCCTCCTAATAGTTCACTAGTTAATTCATGTTTTTTTCCTACAAATGTTCCTAGTTTTGGAAAGACTAGTTGAGAGATTGGTTCATTACTTTTAACTTTTTCTTCTTTATGGATTCTTATCTCTTATGGAACTAGGTGAGGGGTTACTTTTTTTATTTTTTCTATTGAATGGGTTCCTTGTTGCACTTTTTTTTTCATAGTTTGATGTGTCAATAAAACTTGTCTTTCCACAAGTGTCAACCATTTTCCCTCATACTTGTTTTCTCAATTTTTTCAATATTTATTCTTCCAATAGTGGGTGTGATTTTCTCTTCTAATTATTTTTCTATTTTGGATGTTCCTAATGTTGAAAAGTGTAACTAATTTCAGTATTCATAATGACTTGTAATTATGAATTTATGTGATGAAGAAGAAAAATATAATAAAATGTATTTTGTGAAGCTTGCCTCATGGGTTTCATGAGCAAGGATTTTTTGTTATAGGTCAAAGACTTCTTCTTGATGTCTTTGGGGTTTTTTCATCTTGTCGTAAATATAATTTAGATTCATGTATATGAAGTGATGTTACACTTTCAAAGGACAATTTATTGATGGAATAATATGCTCCAAGACCTTGTCAGTGTGCTCCTTGAAGTTGCCTCATATTATGGATAAAATATACTCCTTGAAAAGGCGTCCTGCATACAATTGGTCAAGTCGACTTAGAATAGAGGAAACACTCCCTATATAAAGGAGGGGTTATAGCCTAATTTGATATCCATCAGTTCAAATCAATTCTTGTGAAGAAGTGTGAGTTAGGATATGTGGTTTGGTGTGAGGAAGGAGATTGTTCAGTGAAGAAAAGGACGCCAGTCAGTGAAGAAGGAGAGGTTATCTTATGTCTTTGTTTTGGGGCTAAAGTATGTAATAGAAGTCAGGATTTTTGTGTGAGAAGATAAGGGATATACCACGGTAGAGAAGACTACAAAGGCATGCAAATAAATGGATAGGGTCTTGTCAAATCATGCCTAAAACATAGTACATAAAGGAGACTATGATCAATTCAAAGGAGAGGCAGTGCTAGCCTTTGAATTGAGGACATCTCCTATTCTGTATTGGGTGAATTCTCCATGATAAACTCAAAATTATACACAACATTAAGGAGTAATATTCTAGCAAGTGCAAGAGCTCGGTCTTTGGAATAAAAGGTGCATTTAGAAGGCTGAGGAGGAATCTCTTGGAGGCCAAGAAAGGAAGAATAAAAGCACATCAGTTTGGGTGACTAGTTTACGGACTGAGTCTCCCTAGAGTTTGTCCAACATAGTGCAGAAAAGGAAGATCAACATAAGGAGCCTAAAAGAGAAAGTGACAATGGTCTTGAAATCATATTTATGTCAAGGGTCTATGTCATGGTCTTGGTACTCGTCAATTGATGATATATAAGGAGAAATATTTTCGAGTTTTTCTCTCTAAGAGGGAGAGGTTTTGGCCCTGGCTAGAAATCCTAAATTTTGTGTCTCTTGTGCATTTAATAATTTACTTGATGAAGAATGTTACACCATTTTTTGGTCATCTAACCTGTTACTATTAGATGGACCTAGGTACACCCTGTAAGACCAATTTTACCCTAAGTAAAATTGTTTTCACTATGAAAAATAACTTAGTAAACCACCTTTATTAAGTTGTTTATGGTCTAAACAGGAAACCCCATAAGGAAATATTAAATAGATCCACCTTTTTTTTTATTTTCCTCGAGGAATAATTAGTTAAACAATAGTTTAATTAATATTATTGGTCATATTTAACCCAAAACAATAAAATTAATTAGATAAATTATTATTTATCTTATTATTTTCTAGGAATAATTATTTAAACCTTATTTAAATAATATTCCTTGTTAAATTTGACTAAATCATTCATTAATAATTAAATAAATCATTATTTATTTGATTATTACTCAACCACATCCTTAAAATGATAAATAAATCATTTATTTATTTATTATTTACAAATAAAGGGATTTGAACCAAGTCAAATTCCTTTTCCCTCCAACAAATATAATAAAATATTCCATAAAAGTTGGATCTTGATTTGGTTAATAATATTTTAACTATGCACCAATATCTAGAATAACTCAATATTTTGTTATAAATAGAAG
>JAXQQM020061493.1:0-52774 GCA_034641835.2 Pinus albicaulis | reverse complement strand
TTCCTAGGTTACATCACCACTAATGGATCTCTCTAGGTCGTCTTCTCAGGTAGGGCCCGACCTGAGATGGATTCTCCTTGGATGGGACCAATCACCATGCCTCTCCTTTGCCTATTAGGGACTTTGGTGTTGGTGGTCGCATCCTATAGATTGCAGCTATGGGATCACATCTCCAACTATTGCTCCATTGCTTGCTTCCACTTGTTTATTGTAATTCCTAGTTCAACACTAGCATTGTCAGTTTTTCTTCTTTCTTTCACTATTTGTGGTCCAGAGTTGTCAATTCTCACCTCTCATTTGTTCTCTCAACAAGTGTTGCCACCTCTTATTTCTTGGCTTCAGTTGTTCATCTCTATTGTTGTCCCCTCTTGTGTATTGGATTCAGTTTTTTGGTCCTGGCTTCAGTAACTTTGATCTCTCTTTCCTCCACTCATTCATACCTACCTTTGCCTCCTCTCCTTCCTTATCCTCTTCTCGCCTTCAATCGATTCTCAATGTTCATTGAGATTTTCTATTGTTATCGCCTCCTTGTATGTGGGAAAGCATTTACTTTGATGTTGTAATTTGTGTTACCACAAGTTCTAGCAGCTCAAGGAGGAACCTAAGGGTCAAAGAACTAGACTAAGAGATAACAATGGGACAATGTCGCATTGTCACCAAAACTAGTATCCCTTGCTCTTTACAGATTTTCACAAATGAGAGGAGTCCCGGTAGATAACCGGTAACCTTTAATTGATGTTATAGGGTTTGAGGTACTATGTGATGAAGTAGGACTTCTAAAGGGAAGCTCTATATGATGGTATGGCACGTTAAAAGGATTTTCGTTCCTTATTGGAGACCTAGAAGAAACTTGCACGAGATCTAGGATTTTGTGAATTATCGTGGTTAAATTTACTCCCTAGATCAAGTCAAGGAGAAGAAAAGGATTCTAAGGATTTGTTCCAATGAATACTAAGCTCATACAACCCTCAAAGAAGTCCCCAAGTCAAGGAAATGCAAACTAGGGTTTCCCTTCTAGGGCACACTCCAGGAAAGAGTTTTATGGATGAAAACACAAGGTATTCTTGTCAAACATTGAGGACTTGTAGCTAAGACCCTAGGCTTGAATTCTATGATATCGTAATCCACCATTTCACTCTAGGAAACTTCGCTCGATGCCCTAAGCTAGCTGTCCAAGAAGAAGGTACGAGAATTTTGGGAGAAGAAAATATGGAGAAAGAAGTATTTGATTATGAAATTGTTTGGACCAGTGCCTTCTCCTTTGGGCTTATGGAGTCCTAGATGCTACAGATTTTCCATAATTGTCTTTAAGGAGGGCAAGAATTGATGCCCTAGCTACCAAACCTTTGCAATTACCCACTCAAAATTTATGGAGTTTTATGGAGGAAATACAAACTTTCATCCACTAGGAATATTCATCACATGTCATGCTATGAGTATCATGTGCAATTCCCAACCAAATAGCTTTCAAAATAAATCTTCAACAATTAGGGCACAATATAACACTCATCTAGTTGCAAAATTCCATACATTAGACATTTTTCGAGAAGGAAACTTCAACAAGAGGCAGCTAACATGACAATATGATATATCCATCCACAAATCAAGAGATAGGTCCAAAGAAAATCGAATTTCATCTCCATATATCAAAATGCATCCAACATATCAAATAGCTAAACCAAAGAAAAAGTTCGGATTTTCCAAGAAGGCCGAAGTTCCCAAGTGTGATGATGATGCAAAACAAATGAAGTTTAGTTTATTTATATGAGACCTAGTAGGTTTAATTATTAGCCCAAGGCCCGTAACATTATAAAAATGTGAAAAATACTTCCCTTTGTGACAAGCCGACCAAGTAGCTTTTACAAATGATCGCTTCACCCAGTGGTGTGAAAATGATCTTCTGGTGGACTTGGGCCCCGTCTAGGTTGCCAAACCCATGATGAAATTGCCTACCAGTTACATATAATATCCAATGTGCATCCTCACAATTAGGTACACTAATTAATTGGTACATCTAAGTGAACCAAGCTTGTTTATCAAGGGAACATTGAGACTTTGTAGTGGGATTCCTTTCCAAATTTCGTGTTACCTCCCTAGGTAGGAGTGTGTAATAAACAACCCTATTAGGTGTTGTCGGTCACAAAGGGGAAAGACAAGTGGTCTCAAGGCCAAATGCCATGGGTTCAAGGATGGAAATGATGATTATTTTGATGTATAGATGTAGGAGGGAGAAAGCGTGGATACATGAGTTACCCCGTCAATGGGTACCATAGTGGGAGAAAGCGGGTTAGCCAGGTACTCTATTATGCAGGTTGAAGAAAGCCCTCTATGGGTTGAGGCAAGCCCCCGGGGTTTTGTAGGAGAGGATAGATAGCTACTTGATAAAGTTGGGATTCTCTCGAAGTAATGCTATTCTGAACCTATATTTTAAGGTTGATAGAGAAAGGCCTCTAATTTTGGTTCTCTATGTTGACAATCTCTTCCTGACAGGTGCTGACCCTCTCATTTAACAGTGTAAGAGCGAGCTAGCTTCCGAGTTTGAGATGAAAGACCTAGGACTGGTGCACTACATCCTAGGCTTGGAGGTATGGCAGAGGCCAGGCGAGATTTTCCTTTCTCAAGGAAAATATGTCGTGAAGCTACTGGAGAGATTTGGTATGGTGCACTGTAAGTCTGTCTCGACACCGATGGAACTTAACTTTAAGAAGTTGAGTGGAAATGCTGTTGGGCCCGTGCTAGAAAATCCTACCGAGTATCAACAACTTGTGGGGGCCCTAATGTTCTTAGTGAACTCCTGTCCGGATGTATGTTTTGTAGTGAACAATTTGAGTCAACATATGGTTGATCCTCATCAAATTCACAGGATTGGTGCTAAGAATCTATTGAGATATATTCGGGGCACAATCAACCATCGGCTGAGATACAATGTCGGGAGTTTGAGACTCCATGGATATACTGATGCCGATTGGGTTGGCAGTGTGGTGGATCACAAGAGCACATCTAGATGTTGCTTCACCTTGGGTTTTCCTTAGATATCTTGGATGAGGAGGAAGCAGAAGCCGGTGGCTTTGAGCACCGCTAAGGCCGAATACATTGCAATGAGTATGGCCTGTTCTGAAGTTTTTTGGTTGTGAAAGCTCTTCAGTGAGCTGTTTGGGCATGTGCTAGATACCACTGTTACCTTTGTCATAACTAGATTGGGATTCGTGTTTCGGAGAATCCCGTGTTCCACGATCGATCTAAGCATATTGATATTAGGTACCACTATATCCGGGATCTGGTGCAACGAGGCACCGTAAGGCTCGATCATATAGGAATTGATGAGCAAGTCGTGGATATTCTCACGAAGCCCCTAGGGAAGGTCAAGTTCCTAACCTTCCGTGAGAAGTTTGGAATCGTGGAAAGACCCTATTCAGAGGGTCCTGCATGAGTTGGACTATGAGCTCTGGGAGCTGCAGGGGGCTTGGGGATAGCTTCTTGGAGCTATAAGCACATACGGGGCATGCTTGATGAACCTTATTGTGCTTTTGCCCCACCGATGATATTGAGTTGGTTTGCCTCTCTCTGATCTGTGCCCCGCACGCATCCTGCCCATGGAGTTTCAAACTCATGGGAAGTACTTGTCATTTGGCCAATGAGGTGGGAAATGTGGATAGAGACCATAGCAAGATCGATGGACGCATCGGATATTTCTGTACTCTCTATGTCTAGGATGGCACGTGTCCAACACCTTGATCTGGGATCAAGTATTATGAGGTTTTTACCTCTAAACTGACTTTGGGTCAGTAAACTAACCTCGGTTTAGTAGGAGACTCTTTTGATTCCAAGAGAGGTTTTTACCTCTAAGCTGACTTCAGGTCAGATGTGTGTGATGTCTTCGTGACTCACCTTTTGTTCTATCCGAAATAAAGAGCCAGCAAAGCAAGTTACGACGGGATGACACACAATGTTTTGTAAAAGTACATGATGGTACTGATGGATGGCACTTGTGGACAGATGGAGTTCTCCCTTGTTGAGAGGGAGTGTTAATTTTGGGCAACTAGGTCCAAAATCCATGTTGCATAGCTCATATGAAAATGGTCATGTTTTTGTTGGATTCCTTTTTCCCCTCACATGTGTCGAGCACAAGTTTGAAATTTTCGGATTTGTTTAGTGCACTTTTGTAGCAGCGTTGACCAGTGTTGACCATGGTCAACCCTTGGTCGTTTGACCAGAAATCTCTGCAGAAAATCTGATTTTAGGAGGTGGTAGAGCTGGGCACTAAAATCAAGGAATTCTGGATTGTTTGACTGAAGGCCTAGTTTGCTGAGTTGAATTTTCTGCTGCTGCATGCGTTGAATTTTCTGCGCTGTTCTTGAGTTGACTTGCGTTGACGTGTGATGCGCTGTCTTTGAGGGCTGTGGGTGTGACACATGAAGTGCTGGCTGACCGAGAAAGACTTTGCTGGTTGAAGCATTCTGTTGGCTGCTGTAACGAAACAATATCTCATATCTTTGCTGGATAAAAGAAATTGTAAATGTGATCTATATTTGGCTTGTCTTCTATTGATCTATTATTGTGTTCTATCAGCATTTTACTTTCATGTTTATGTGATTGCTATTTTGTATCCGGCCTAAGAAAGATCGAAGTAAAAGTGCATCAAGCATAGAACACCATGGTTATCAAAATTTAACACTTTGTATTATCAACCAAAACCCTTCGTTTAAATGACAATGCCTTATATATACACGTGAGACCCTAGGGCTAATGGAAGGTACAAGATGGACCCTAGGGATAATGGAAGAGTGAAAGCTAGTGTAACTTTAGTATCTGCTTCACACGTTTTAGGTCAATTGTTCTTTGACACAGGGGGAAATACATAAAAGAAACTGAGTCTAACAAATGATAATAATTTCAAAATGTTAAAGTCTTATGATTAATATGATTTGTGATATTTCGTTATCTATATTGCAGATTTATGCAAATAGAAAATAAAAGGATGGGATTTTTATTTCATTTTCGAGAGTGGTTGAATGGAAACAATAATGTTTAAACTAGAATTATGACTATGGGGTCTAAAAGTAAGATTTGGAGGGTTGTTTGTTTAAGAATTATTGGCACCAACAAAGTTGAAAATTGCATATTGTCTCGAAGCCTTTCCTCATTATCAATTGATGCAAAAAATTTCGTTGAAAGGACCTTGTAGCGCAAAATTTTGTAGGCTTAGTGCAAATACTCACTAGGAAGATCCAAACCTCATGGCAACAAGAGAATGGCCACCACTATCACATCAACAACCTTTCTCCAGCTATATAGTGGTATGTTGTACCACAAGAAATAATTCCCTGTATTTGGATCACCTAGAGTATATTCAACAAGGAAGGTTTAAGCGATGTGGCATGTTTTCGTAGAAACGAGTCTAGAACCAAAATGTAATCGATCAAATCTTATATAAACGTAAAAGTGAGAAATTCATTGGTTTACTTTTCATTTTTTATGGTTATATCTTTCTATATATTATTTTATGTATATATTTTTCTATTGTTAGGGATTTTTGAATAAAAAAAATTAAGGACAATGGCAGAATTTTGTAAAAAGAGATGGTTGTTTGGTGGAATAAGGAGTGTGCCTTATTTCCACTAGGGAGATGGGGTCAAATTGATGCCCCTCTTGAGTTGGTTTATCAATTCTTGTAGATTATGGTAGGAGGTGGAATCTCAAAAGTTAAATTAGCTCGTGCCTAATCAAGAAAAGGTTTTGAAGCCAAGCTCTACTAGAAAGGATTACTTAGAGAAACACCTTGAACAAATTGCTCTACTATGATGCAAAATAAACTGAAGCCCTTCGTGAGGAGCACTAGGGCATGGCCCAACAAGAAGAAACAAACTCTACCTTACACCAACAAGAGAGATGTGCGAGTAAAACCCTAGACATTCCTAAGCAAGTGACAAAGCTTCCTTTCAAATGGATTGATCTAGTTAGTTTTTGCAATATTCTTTAGTTATCCACAAATCGCCTTAAGAAATATGTGAAATCAACCAAGAAAGATAATTCATGATGAACACCAAGGATTTCATGAAAATGTTTCACACTATGGAAAAACGATCTCAACAATCCACAACGGTCTACAAAGGAGGGAGACTTCTCTTTTTATAGATTTGGATCTCATAATGTTTCCTCCTTTTGCTTCAAAAAACAAGATACTTTTCATCCACAATATGCTGCATGATTAAGTCAAACTACAAGATATTTCATTCCATTAATGAAATATCAAAATAGGTGAGGCATCGCACCAATTAGAGGTTTGATTTGACAAAAGAAGGTCTGAATTGGCCTAAGGGTACAACGTTCCATCAAGAAATAGCTTGGAATTCCTTGAAAGTTTAACTTGAGTTCTTAGTAAGTCAAAAATTCCACTTTGTTTGCACAATGTTGCTTGAATGAAGATTTCGTCCTTTCGAATGGCTAGTATAATGTGGAAAACCTTGCTTTCCTTGGTGCAAAGATGATTTAAACCATGCTTTTAGGCTCCTTGCTTGATTTTGACTTGAAATGTACCTTGGATTGCTTGGACGCCTACATGGCCTTATGTTTTTCCTCAACATTCCTCCAAATTGACCTTTACAAGATCCAATGGGTAGAAAGGGTGAACATCACTCCTTGTCTCGGTCCATTTGCCCACTTTTTGGGTGGGTTAAGGCTTGAAATTTCTTGAAGATGAGTTTTACTTGGTCGATGATGTGTCCTTGACTTGCTTTGACATCTTTCTTACTCAATACATTTCCCATGATACCTCTTTTAACCTCGTGGCTGTGCCAAAAGTAGAAGTTGACTTGTTTTGAAGGTACCTCAAAGATGTGAATGGGACATTAAAGGGGGTGTTAAGAGTTCCTTTAATTGGATTTGGTTACTCTTGACTTAGACTTCACAAGAGATCGTTTCACTGCCTTGGAGGATGTGGGTCATTGTATTAGGGAGCCGAAATGTATCGCAAACTGTGTGACTTCCATGAAGAATGATGGTCATGGCCAAAGAGGTAAGCATACATGTGGATATGGTTGATTTGGGGAATAAAGAGTGCATTAAAATAATGGGAAACTGAGGGGAAAAGTACAATAAGCGATCGCCATTATAGGGATACTCAACAAGTGCACCCATAAATCATAAGTCCTAGTAGATACACCTCCTAATGCTCTCATATCACAGTAGGAGATAAGAATATTGCATGATGCTTTCTTTCCCATACTATTCTTTTCTTTTCCTTACCCATCGAATGCTGAATGAAATCCTTTGCTTCTAGTACTAACCTTTGTTTAGTGGCTTGTGAATGAAATCCTTTCCTTCTAGTACAACTACCTGAGGCTTGCTCTGGCCCGTGGATGGCCAGAAAATCAGAGTGAAGCTTATCATACTTCTGAGAAAACTCATAAGGGTTGTGTACCATAGAGGTAAGCCCTAACTAGGGCACAAAGACTACAGTTCAAACCCTTGAACAACTCTTCCATCACCTAGCACCTTATATCCATAGACGTCATCCTCTTTTATAGCTCTACCACAGACCTAAACATATCATCCTCTCTGTATAACTTTAGTTACTTCACATAGACCCGTGGCCTTGTTTATTAGGCCCTTGGCATCCTTGAACATGGCCAAACATAAATCTCTTCTCCTGCACTGGTACCTTGGATAGCTCAACTCTATCATGCAATAAAAGCCCCCTTCATAATTTTGCTCATGAACCCTTTCTCTTTTATACTTCTTTAGTTCCTAATCAACTTTGGGAAGTCCTCCTCTTATATCCTATCTTTTTGTTTCATTTGTTTTTGCCTTTCCTAGGTTACATCACCTCTAATGGATCTCTTTAGGTCGTCTTCTCAGGTAGGGCCCGACCTGAGATGGCTTCTCCTTTGATGGGACCAATCACCATGCCTCTCCTTTGCCTATTAGGGACTTTGGTGTTGGTGGTTGCATCCTATAGACTGCAGCTATGGGATCTCATCTCCAACTATTTCTCCAATGCTTGCTTCCACTTGTCTATTGTAATTCTTAGTTCAACACTAGCATTGTCAAATAGCTAATCCAAAGAAAAAGTTCAGATTTTCCAAGAAGGCGGAAGTTCCCAAGTGTGATGATGATGCAAAACAAATGAATTTTAGTTATATTTATATGGGACCTAGTAGGTTGATTTATTAGCTCAAGGCCCGTAACATTATAAAAATGTGCAAAATACTTCCCTTTGTCACAAGCCGACCAAATAGCTTTTACTAATGATCGCTTCACCTAGGGGTGTCAAAATGATCCTCTGGTGGACCTGGGCCCCATCTAGGTTGTCGAACCCATGATGAAACCGCCTACCAGTCACATATAATATCCAATGTGCATCCTCACAATTAGGTACACTAATTAATTGGTACATCTAAGTGAACCAAGCTTGTTTATCAAGGGAACATTGAGACTTCGTAGTGGGATTCCTTTCCAAATTTCGTGTTACCTCTCTAGGTAGGAGTGTGTAATAAACAACCCTATTAGGTGTTGTCGGTCGCAAAGGGGAAAGACAGGTTCTTGGTACACCCTCTAACTGATAGGTGTCACGTGAATGATGATGAATGGATGCGGAGACGGTGGTCTCAAGGCCAAATTCCATGGGTTCAAGGATGGAAATGATGATTATTTTGATGTATAGATGTAGGAGGGAGAAAGCGTGGATACATGAGTTACCCCGTCAAGGGGTACCGTAGTGGGAGAAAGCGGGTTAGCCAGGTACCATATTATGTAGGTTGAAGAAAGCCCTCTATGGGTTGAAGCAAGTCCTCAGGGCTTGGTACGAGAGGATAGATAACTACTTGATGAAGTTGGGCTTCACTCGAGGTAATGCTGTTCCGAACCTTTATTTTAAGGTTGATAGAGAAATGCCTCTCATTTTGGTTCTCTATGTGGACGATCTCTTCCTGACCGGTGCTGACCCTCTCATTCAACGGTGTGAGGGCGAGCTAGCTTCCGAGTTTGAGATGAAAGACCTAGGTCTGATGCACTACATCCTAGGCTTGGAGGTATGGCAGAGGCCAGGTGAGATTTTCCTTTCTCAAGGAAAATATGTCGTGAAGCTGTTAGAGAGATTTGGTATGGTGCACTGTAAGTCTGTGTCGACACTGATGGAACTCAACTTGAAGTATTTGAGTGGAAATGCTGTTGGGCCCGTGCTAGAAAATCCTACCGCGTATCAAGAACTCATGGGGGCCCTGATGTTCTTAGTGAACTCCCGTCCGAATGTATGTTTTGCAGTGAACACTTTGAGTCAACATATGGTTGATCCTGATCACATTCACCGGACTGGTGCTAGGAATCTGTTGAGATATCTTCGGGGCATAATCAACCATGGGCTGAGATACACTGCCGAGAGTTTGAGACTCCATTGATATACTAATGTCGATTGGGTTGGTAGTGTGGTGGATCGCAAGAGCACATTTGGATGTTGCTTCACCTTGGGTTCTGCTTCGATATCTTAGATGAACAGGAAGCAGAAGTTGGTGGCTTTGAGCACTGCTGAGGTCGAATACATTGCAGCGAGTATGGCCTGTTGTGAAGTTGTTTGGTTGTGAAAGCTCTTCAGTGAGCTGTTTGGGCATGTGCTAGATACCACTGTTATCCTTTGTGATAACCAGAATGGGATTCGTCTTTCGGAGAATCCCGTGTTCCATGATCGATCTAAGCATATTTATATCAGGTACCACTTTATCCGAGATATAGTACAGCGAGGCGCCATAAGGCTCGATCATATAGGAACTGATGAGCAAGTCGTGGATATTCTTACGAAGCCCCTGGGGAAGGTCAAGTTCCTAACCTTCAGTGAGAAGTTTGGAATCGTGGAAAGACCCTATTCTGAGGGTCCTACTTGAGTTGGAATATGAGCTCTGGGATCTCCAGGGGGCTTGGGGATAGCTTCTTGGAGCTATAAGCACATATGGGGATATGCTTGACGAACCTTATTTTGCTTTTGCCCCACTTGCATTGACTTGTAATGAGCTGTCTTTGAGGGTTGTGGGTGTGATACATGAAGTGCTAGTTGACCGAGAAAGACTTTGTTGGTTGAAGCATCCTGTTGACCGTCGTAACGCAACAATATCTCATATCTTTGCTGGACAAAAGGAATTGTAAATATGATCTATATTTGGCTTGTCTTCTGTTGATCTATTATTGTGTTCTATCAGCATTTTACCTTCATGTTTATGTGATTGCTATTTTGTATCGGGGCTAAGAAAGATCGTAGTAAAAGTGCATCAAGCATAGAACACCATGGTTATCAAAATTAAACACTTTGTATTATCAACCAAACCCCTCCGTTTAAATGACAATGCCTTATATATACATGTGAGACCCTAGGGCTAATGGAAGGTACAAGATTGACCTTAGGGATAATGGAAGAGTGATACCAAGTGTAACTTTAGTATCTGCTTCACACGTTTTAGGTCAATTGCTCTCTGACACAGGGGGAAATACATAAAAGAAACTAAGTCTAACGAATGATAATAATTTCAAAGTGTTGAAGTCTTATTTCATGATCTATATTGCAGATTTATGCAAATAGAAAATAAAAGGATGGGCTTTTTATTTTATTTTCGAGAGTGGTTGAATGGAAACAATAATGTTTAAACTAGAATTATAACTATGTGGTCTAAAAGTAAGATTTGGAGGGTTGTTTGTTTAAGAATGATTTGTACCAACAAAGTTGAAAATTGCATATTGTCTCAAACCCTTTCCTCATTATCAATTGATGCAAAATATTTTGTTGAAAGGAGCTGTTAGCACAAAATTTTGTAGGCTTAGCGCAAATCCCCACTAGGAAGATCCAAACCTCTTGGCAAAAAGAGAATGGCCACCACTATCACATCAACAACCTTTCTCCAGCTATATAGTGGTATGTTGTACCACAAGAAATAATTCCCTGTATCTGGATCACCTAGAGTATATTCAACAAGGAAGGTTTAAGCGATGTGGCATGTTTTCGTAGAAATGAGTCTAGAATCAGAATGTAATCAATCAAATCTTATATAAACATAAAAGTGAGAAATTCACTGGTTTACTTTTCATTTTTTATGGTTTTATCTTTCTATATATTATTTTATGTATATATTTTTCTATCGTTAGGGCTTTTTGAATAACAAAAATTAAGGACAATTGCAGAATTTTGTAAAAAGAGATGGTTGTTTGGTGGAATAAGGAGTGTGCCTTATATCCACTAGGGATATGGGGTCAAATCGATGCCCCTCTTGAAGTGGTTTATCAATTCTTGTGGATTATGGTTGGAGGTGGAATCTGAGAAGTTAAATGAGCTCGTGCCTAATCAAGAACAAGTTTTGAAACCAAGCCCTACTAGAAAGCATTAGTTAGAGAAACACCTTGAACAAATAGCTCTACTATGATGCAAAATAAACTGAAGCCCTTCGGGAGGAGCACTAGGGCATGGCCCAACAAGAAGAAACAAACTCTACCTTACACCAACAAGAGAGATGTGCAAGTAAAACCCTAGACATTCCTAAGCAAGTGACAAAGCTTCCTTTCAAATGGATTGATGTAGTTAGTTTTTGTAATATCTTTAGTTTACCACAAATCGCCTTAAGAAATATGTGAAATCAACTAAGAAAGATAATTCATGATGAACACTAAGGATTTCATGAAAATGTTTCACATTATGGAAAAACGATCTCAACAATCCACAACGATCTACAAAGGAGGGAGACTTCTCTTTGTATAGATTAGGATCTCAATATCTTTCCTCCTTTTGCTTCAAAAAACAAAATACTTTTAATCCACAATATGCTACACGATTAAGTCAAACTACAAGTTATTTCATTCCATTAATGAAATATCAAAATAGGTGAGGCATCCCACCAATTAGAGGTTTGATTTGACAAAAGGAGGTCTGAATTGGCCTAAGGGTACAACGTTCCATCGAGAAATAGCTTGGAATTCCTTGAAAGATTAACTTGAGTTCTTAGTAAGTCAAAAATTTCACTTTGTTTGCACAATGTTGCTTGAATGAAGATGTTGGCCTTTCGAATGGCTAGTATAATGTGGAAAACCTTGCTTTCCTTGGTGCAAAGATGATTTAAACCATGCTTTTAGGCTCCTTGCTTGATTTTGACTTGAAATGTACCTTGGACTACTTGGACGCCTATATGGCCTTATGTTTTTCCTCAACATTCCTCCAAATTTACCTTTACAAGATCCAATTAGTAGAAAGGGTAGACAACGCTCCTTGTCTGGGTCCATTTGCCCACTTTTTGTGTGGGTTAAGGCTTGAACTTTCTTGAACATGAGTTTTACTTGGTCCATGATGTGTCCTTGACTTGCTTTGACATCTTTCTTACTCAATACATTTCGCATGATACCTCTTTTAACCTCATGGCTATGCCAAAATTAGAAGTTTACTTGTTTTGAAGGTACCTCAAAGATGCAAATGGGACATTAAAGGGGGCATTAAGAGTTCCTTTTCTTGGAGTTGATTACTCTTGACTTAGACTTCACAAGAGATCTTTTCACTGCCTTGGAGGATGTGGGTCATTGTATTAGGGAGCTGAAATGTATCGCAAACTGTGTGACTTCCATGAAGAATGATGGTCATGGCCAAAGAGGTGAGCATACATGTGGATATGGTTGATTTGGGGAACAAAGAGTGCATTAAGTTAATGGGAAACTAAGGGGAAAAGTACAATAAGTGATCACCTTTATAGGGATACTCAAAAAGTGCACCCATAAATCATAAGTCGTAGTAGATCCACCTCCTGATGCTCTCATATCACAGTAGGAGATAAGAATATTGCACGATGCTTTCTTTCCCATACTATTCTTTCTTTTCCTTACCTATCGAATGCTGAATGAAATCCTTTGCTTCTAGTACTAACCTTTGTTTAGTGGCTTGTGAATGAAATCCTTTCCTTCTAGTACAACTACCTGAGGCTGGATGCAGCCCATGGATGGACAGAAAATCAGAGTGAAGCTTATCATACTTCTGAGAAAACTCATAAGGGTTGTGTACCGTACAGGTAAGCCCTAACTAGGGCACAAATACTACTGTTCAAACCCTTGAACAACTCTTCCATCACCTAGCACCTTATATCCATAGACGTCATCCTCTTTTACAGCTCTACCACAGACCTAACCATATCAGCCTCTCTGTATAATTTTAGTTACTTCATACAGACCTGTGGCCCTTTTTATTAGGCCCGTGGCTTTCTTGAACATGGCCAAACATAAATCTATTCTCCTGCACTAGTACCTTGGATAGCTCAACTCTTTCATGCAATAAAACCCTCCTTCATAATTTTGCTCATGAACCCTTTCTCGTTTATACTTCTTTAGTTCCTAATCAACTTGGGGAAGTCCTCCTCCTATATCCTATCTTTTTGTTTCATTTGTTTCTTCCTTTCCCAGGTTACATCACCCCTAATGGATCTCTCTAGGTCGTCTTCTCAAGTAGGGCTCGACCTGAGATGGCTTCTCCTTGGATGGGACCAATCACCATGCCTCTCCTTTGCCTATTAGGGACTTTGGTGTTGGTGGTCGCATCCTATAGACTGCAGCTATGGGATCACATCTCCAACTATTGCTCCAATGCTTGCTTCCACTTGTCTATAGTAATTCCTAGTTTAACACTAGCATTGTCAATTTTTCTTCTTTCTTTCATTATTTAAGGTCTAGAGTTGTCAATTCTCACCTCTCATTTTTTATCTCAACTAGTGTTGCCACCTCTTATTTCTTTGCTTCAATTGTTCATCTCTATTGTTTTCCCCTCTTGTGTATTTGATTTAGTTTTTTGGTCCTGGCTTCAGTAACTTTGATCTCTCTTTCCTCCACTCGTTCATCCCTAACTTTGCCTCCTCTCCTTCCTTATCCTCTTCTCTCCTTCACTCGATTCTCAACGTTCATTGAGATTTTTTATTGTTATCGCCTCCTTGTATGTGGGAAGCCATTTACTTTGATGTTGTAAGTTGTGTTACCACAATTTCTAGCAGGCCCTAAGGAGGGAAATCCTAAGGGTTAAAGAACTAGACTAATGATAACAATGGGACAATGTCGCATTGTCACCAAAATTACTATCCCTTGCTCTTTACAGATTTTCACCGATGAGAGGAGTCCCGGTAGATAACCAATAACCTTTAATTGATGTTATAGGGTTTGAGGTACTATGTGATGAAGTAGGACTTCTCAAGGGAAGCTCTATATGATGGTATGGCACGTTAAAAGGATTTTCGTTCCTTATTAGAGACCTAGAAGAAACTTGCACGAGATCTAAGGTTTTGTGAATTATCGTGGTTAAATTTACTCCCTAGATCAAGTCAAGGAGAAGAAAAGGATTCTTAGGATTTGTTCCAATGAATACTAAGCTCATACAACCCTCAAAGAAGTCCCCAAGTCAAGGAAATGCAAACTAGGGTTGCCCTTCTAGGGCACACCTCAGGAAAGAGTTTTTATGGATGAAAACACAAGGGATTCTTTTCAAACATTGAGGACTTCTAGCTAAGACCCTAAGCTTGAATTCTATGATACCGTAATCCACCCTTTCTCTCTAGGAAACTTTGCTTGATGCCCTAAGCTAGCTGTCCAAGAAGAAGGTACGAGAACTTTGGGAGAAGAAAATATGGAGAAAGAAGTATTTGATTACGAAATTTTTTGGACCAGTGCCTTCTCCTTTGGGCTTATGGAATCCTAGATGCTACAGATTTTCCATAATTGTCATTAAGGAGGTCAAGAATGAATGCCCTAGCTACCAAACCTTTGCAATTACGCACTCAAAATTTATGGAGTTTTATGGAGGAAATACAAACTTTCATCCACTAGCAATATTCATCACATGTCATGCTATAAGTATCATGTGCAATTCCCAACCAAATAGCTTTGAAAATAAATATTCAACAATGAGGGCACAATATAACACTAATCTAGTTGCAAAATTCCATACATTAGACATTTTTCGAGAAGGAAACTTCAACAAGAGGCACCTATCATGACAATATGATATATCCATCCACAAATCAAGAGATGGGTCCAAAGAAAATCGAATTTCAGCTCCAAATATCAAAATGCATCCAACATATCAAATAGCTAATCCAAAGAAAACGTTCGGATTTTCCAAGAATGTCGAAGTTCCCAAGTGTGATGATGCAAAACAAATGAAGTTTAGTTTTATTTATATGAGATCTAGTAGGTTGAATTATTAGCCCAAGGCCCGTAACATTATAAAAATGTGCAAAATACTTCCCTTTGTCACAAGCTGACCAAGTAGCTTTTACAAATGATCGCTTCACCCAGGGGTGTCAAAATGATCCTCTGGTGGACCTGGGCCCCGTCTAGGTTGCCGAACCCATGATGAAACCGCCTACTAGTCACATATAATATCCAATGTGAATCCTCACAATTAGGTACACTAATTAATTGGTACATCTAAGTGAACCAAGCTTGTTTATCAAGGGAACATTGAGACTTCGTAGTGGGATTCCTTTCCAAATTTCGTGTTATCTCCCTAGGTAGGAGTGTGTAATAAATAACCCTATTAGGTGTTGTCGGTCGCAAAGGGGAAAGACAGGTTCTTGGTACATCCTTTAACTGATAGGTGTCACATGAATGATGATGAATGGATGTGGACACGGTGGTCTCAAGGCCAAATGCCATGGGTTGAAGGATGGAAATGATGATTATTTTGATGTATAGATGTAGGAGGGAGAAAACGTGGATACATGAGGTACCCCGTCAAAGGGTACCATAGTGGGAGAAAGCTGGTTAGCCAGGTACTGTATTATGCAGGTTGAAGAAAGCCCTCTATGGGTTGAAGCAAGCCCCCAGGGCTTGGTACGAGAGGATAGATAACTACTTGATGAAGTTGGGCTTCACTCGAATTAATGCTGTTCCAAACCTTTATTTTAAGGTTGATAGAGAAAGGCCTCTCATTTTGGTTCTCTATGTGGATGATCTCTTCCTCACAGGTGCTAACCCTCTCATTCAACAGCGTAAGAGTGAGTTAGCTTCCGAGTTTGAGATGAAAGACCTAGGACTGATGCACTACATCCTAGGCTTGGAGGTATGGCAGAGGCTAGGCTAGATTTTCCTTTCTCAAGGAAAATATGTCATGAAGCTGCTGGAGAGATTTGGTATGGTGCACTATAAGTCTGTTTCGACACCGATGGAACTCAACTTTAAGAAGTTGAGTGGAAACGCTGTTTGGCCCGTGCTAGAAAATCCTACCGAGTATCAAAAAATCGTGGGGGCCCTGAGTTCTTAGTGAAATCCCATCCGGACATATGTTTTTCAGTGAATACTTTGAGTCAACATATGGTTGATCCTCATCACATTCACCGGATTGGTGCTAAGAATCTGTTGAGATATCTTCGAGGCACAATCAACCATGAGCTGAGATACACTGCCGGGAGTTTGAGAGTCCATGGATATACTGATGCCAATTGGGTTGGCAGTGTGGTGGATCGCAAGAGCACATCTGGAAGTTTCTTCACCTTGGGTTCTGCTTAGATATCTTGGATGAGCAGGAAGCAGAAATCGATGGCTTTGAGCGCCACTGAGGCCGAATACATTGCAGTGAGTATGGCCTGTTGTTAAGTTGTTTGGTTGTGAAAGCTCTTCAGTGAGCTGTTTGGGCATGTGCTAGATACCACTGTTATCCTTTGTGATAACCAGAGTGGGATTCGTCTTTCAGAGAATCTCGTGTTCCCCGATCGATCTAAGCATATTGATATCAGGTACCACTTTATCCGGGAAATGGTACAGCGAGGCGCCGTAAGGCTCGATCATATAGGAACTGATGAGCAAGTCGTGGATATTCTCACGAAGCCTGTGGGGAAGGTCAAGTTCCTAACCTTCCGTGAGAAGTTTGGAATCATGGAAAGACCCTATTCTGAGGGTTTTGCTTGAGTTGGACTATGAGCTCTAGGAGCTCCAAGGGGCTTGGGGATAGCTTCTTGGAGCTATAAGCACATACGGGGATATGCTTGACGAACCTTATTGTGCTTCTGCCCCACCGATGATATTGAGTTGGTTCGCCTCTCTCTGATCTGTGCCCTGCATGCATCCTGTCCATGGAGTTTCAGACTCATGGGAAGTACCTCTCATTTGGCCAATGAGGTGCGAAATGTGGATAGGTACCTGAGGCTGGTTGCGGCCCCTGGATGGACAGAAAATCAGAGTGAAGCTTATCATACTTCTGAGAAAACTCGTAAGGGTTGTGTACCATAGAGGGAAGCCCTTGCTAGGGCACAAAGACTACTGTTCAAACCCTTGAACAACCCTTCCATCACCTAGCACCTTATATCCATAGACGTCATCCTCTTTTACAGCTCTACCACAGACCTAAACATATCAGCCTCTATGTATAAATTTAGTTACTTTGTACAGACCAGTGGCCTTGTTTATTAGGCCCGTGGCATCCTTGAACATGACCAAACATAAATCTATTCTTTTGCACTGGTACCTTGGATAGCTCAACTCTTTCATGCAATAAAACCCCCCTTCATAATTTTGGTCATGAACCCTTTCTCTTTTATACTTCTTTAGTTCCTAGTCAACTTGGGGAAGTCCTCCTCCTATATCCTATCTTTTTGTTTCATTTTTTTTTGCCCTTCCTACGTTACATCACCACTAATGGATCTCTCTAGGTTGTCTTCTCAGGTAGGGCCCGACCTGAGATGGCTTCTCCTTGCATGGGACCAATCACCATGCCTCTCCTTTGCCTATTAGGGACTTTGGTGTTGGTGGTCGCATCCTATAGACTGCAGCTATGGGATCACATCTCCAACTATTGCTCCAATGCTTGCTTCCACTTGTCTATTGTAATTCCTAGTTCTACATTAGCATTGTCAATATTTCTTCTTTCTTTCACTATTTGTGGTCTAGAGTTGTCAATTCTCACCTCTCTCATTTTTTCTCTCAACTAGTGTTGCCACCTCTTATTTCTTGGCTTCAGTTGTTCATCTCTATTGTTGTCCCCTCTTGTGTATTTGATTCATTTTTTTGGTCCTGGCTTCAGTAACTTCGATCTCTCTTTCCTCCACTCCTTTGTCCCTACCTTTGCCTCCTCTCCTTCCTTATCCTCTTCTCACCTTCACTCGATTCTCGACGTTCATTGAGATTTTCTATTGTTATCGCCTCCTTATATGTGGGAAGCCATTTACTTTGATGTTGTAAGTTGTGTTACCACAAGTTCTAGCAAGCCCTAGGGACGGAAATCCTAAGGGTCAAAGAACTAGACTAAGGGATAACAATGGGACAATGTCGCATTCTCACCAGAACTAGTATCCCTTGCTCTTTACAAATTTTCACCGATGAGAGGAGTCCCGGTAGATAACCAATAACCTTTAATTGATGTTCTAGGGTTTGAGGTACTATGATGAAGTAGGAATTCTCAAGGTAAGCTCTATATGATGTTATGGCATGTTAAAAGGATTTTCGTTCCTTATTAGAGACCTAGAAGAAACTTGCACGAGATCTAGGGTTTTGTGAATTATCGTCGTTAAATTTACTCCCTAGATCAAGTCAAGGAGAAGAAAAGGATTCTCATGATTTGTTCCAATGAATACTAAGCTCATCCAACCCTCAAAGAAGTCCCCAAGTCAAGGAAATGCAAACTAGGGTTTCCCTTCTAGGGCACACCTCAGGAAAGAGTTTTTATGGATGAAAACACAAGGGATTCTTGTCAAACATTGAGGACTTGTAGCTAAGACCCTAAGCTTGAATTCTATGATACCGTAATCAACCCTTTCACTCTAGGAAACTTTGCTCAATTCCCTAAGCTCGCTGTCCAAGAAGAAGGTACGAGAAATTTGGGAGAAGAAAATATGGAGAAAGAAGTATTTGATTATGAAATTGTTTGGACTAGTGCCTTCTCCTTTGGGCTTATGGAGTCCTAGATGCTACAGATTTTCCATAATTGTCTTTAAGAAGGTCAAGAATTGATGCCCTAGCTACCAAACCTTTTCAATTACCCACTCAAAATTTATGGAGTTTTATGGAGGAAATACAAACTTTCATCCACTAGGAATATTCATCACATGTCATGCTATGAGTATCATGTGCAATTCCCAACCAAATAGCTTTCAAAATAAATCTTCAGGGGGCTTGGGGATAGCTTCTTGGAGCTATAAGCACATACAGGGCTATGATTGATGAACATTATTATGCTTCTGCCCCACCGATGATATTGTGTTGGTTCGCCTCTCTCTGATCTGTGCCCCGCACACATCCTTCCCATGGAGTTTCAGACTCATGGGAAGTACCTGTCATTTGGACAATGAGGTGGGAAATGTGGATAGAGACCATAGCAACTGATGGACACATCGGATATTTCCGTACTCTCTATATCTAGGATGCCATGTGTCCAACACCTTTATCTGGGATCAAGTATGATGAGGGTTTTACCTCTAAACTGACTTTGGGTCAGTAAACTAACTTCGGGTTAGTAGGAGACTCTTTCTATTCCAAGAGAGGTTTTTACATCTAAGTTGAGTTCGGGTCAGATGTGTGTGATGTCTTTGTGACTCACCTTTTGTTCTATCTGAAATAAAGAGCCAACAAAGCAAGTTACGGCGGGATGATGCACGATGTTTGGTAAAAGTAAATGATGGTACTGATGGATGGCACTTGTGGACAGATGGAGTTCTCCCTAGTTGAGAGGGAGTGTTAATTTTGGGCAACTAGGTCCAAACTCCATGTTGCACTACTCATATGAAAATGGTCATGTTTTTGTTGGATTCCTCTTTGGGAGAGGTGCAATATTGATCTAAAGATCATCTTGATCGGATGAGCAGAACATTTATTTTGAATTTATTTTCCACATGTGCAAGGTCAGCCAGAGTTGTAATGTAGGCTCACATGCCTAATAGATGTGTCACACACCTCATTCATGGATATAAATTGGAGAAACTTGGAGGTCATTTCATCATCAACTCATCACACATTCTCTCATTGTGATCTGATTGGTTCGGGCACTTTTGTAGCAACGTTGACCAGTGCTGACCATGGTCAACCCTTGGTCGTTTGACCTCAAATCTCTGCAGAATATCCGATTTTAGGAGGCCGTACAGATAGGCACTGAAATTGAGGAATTCTGGGTTGTTTGACTAAAGCCCTAGTTTGCTGAGTTTAATTTTTTGCTGTTGCATGCATTGACTTTTCTGCGGTCTTCTTGAGTTCACTTGCGTTGAGTTGTGATGAGATGTCTTTGAGGGCTGTGGGTGTGACACATGAAGTGCTGGCTGACCGAGAAAGACTTTGCTGGTTGAAACATCCTGTTGACCACCGTAACGCAACAAGATCTCATATCTCTGCTGGACAAAAGGAATTGTAAATGTGATCTATATTTGGCTTGTCTTCTATTGATCAATTATTATATTATATCAGCTTTTTAGTTTCATGTTTATGTGATTGTTATTTTGTATCGGGCCTAAGAAAGATCGAAGTAAAAGTGCATCAAGCATAGAACACCATGGTTATCAAAATTTAACACTTTGTATTATCAACCAATACCCTTCGTTTAAATGACAATGCCTTATATATACATGTGAGACCCTAGGGCTAATGGAAGGTACAAGATTGACCCTAGGGATAATGGAATAGTGATACCTAGTGTAACTTTAGTATCTGCTTCACACATTTTAGGTCAATTGCTCTCTGACACAGGGGGAAATACATAAAAGAAACTTAGTCTAATGAATGATAATAAGTTCAAAGTGTTGAAGTCTTATGATTAATATGATTTCTGATATTTCATGATCTATATTGCAGATTTATGCAAATAGAAAATAAAAGGATGGGATTTTTATTTTATTTTCGAGAGTGGTTGAATGGAAACAATAATGTTTAAACTAGAATTATGACTATGGGGTCTAAAAGTAAGATTTGGAGGGTTGCTTGTTTAAGAATGATTGGTACCAACAAAGTTGAAAATTTCATATTGTCTCTAACCCTTTCCTCGTTATCAATTGATGCAAAAGATTTTGTTGAAAGGACCTGTTAGCGCAAAATTTTGTAGGCTGAGTGAAAATACTCACTAGAAAGATCCAAACCTCGTGGCAACAAGAGAATGGCCACCACTATGACCTCAACAACCTTTCTCCAGCTATATAGTGGTATGTTGTACCACAAGAAATAATTCCCTGTATCTGGATCACCTACAGTATATTCAACAAGGAAGGTTTAAGCGATGTGGCATGTTTTCGTAGAAACAAGTCTAGAATCAAATGTAATTGATCAAATCTCATATAAACATAAAAGTGAGAAATTCACTGGTTTACTTTTCATTTTTTATGGTTATATATTTCTATATATTATTTTATGTATATATTTTTCTATTGTTAGGGCTTTTTGAATAATAAAAATTAAGGAAAATTGCATAATTTTGTAAAAAGAGATGGTTGTTTGGTGGAATAAGGAGTGTGACTTATTTCCACTAGGGATATGCGGTCAAATTGATGCCCCTCTTGAGTTGGTTTATCAATTCTTGTGGATTATGGTCGAAGGTGGAATCTTAAAAGTTAAATGAGCTCGCGCCTAATCTAAAACAAGTTTTGAAGCCAAGCCCTACTAGAAAGGATTACTTAGAGAAACACCTTCAAAAAATTAGTCTACTATGATGCAAAATAAACTGAAGCCCTTTGTGAGGAGCACTAGGGCATGGCCCAACAAGAAGAAACAAACTCTACCTTACACCAACAAGAGAGATATGCGAGTAAAACCCTGGACATTCCTAAGCAAGTGACAAAGCTTCCTTTCAAATGGATTGATCTTCCACAAATCTCCTTAAGAAGTATGTGAAATCAACCAACAAAGATAACTCATGATGAACACCAAGGATTTCATGAAAATGTTTCACATTATGGAAAAACGATCTCAACAATCCACAACGATCTACAAAGGAGGGAGACTTCTCTTTTTATAGATTAGGATCTCAATATCTTTCCTCCTTTTGCTTGAAAAAACAAGACACTTTTCATCCACATTATGTTGCACGATTAAGTCAAACTACAAGTTATTTCATTCCATTAATGAAATATCAAAATAGGTGAGGCATCCCACCAATTAGAGGTTTGATTTGACAAAAGGAGGTCCGAATTGGCCTAAGGGTACAATGTTCCATCAAGAAATAGCCATGAATTCCTTGAAAGATTAACTAGAGTTCTTAGTAAGTCAAAATTTCCACTTTGTTTGGACAATGTTGCTTGAATGAAGATGTCGGCCTTTTGAATGGCTAGTATAATGTGGAAAACCTTGCTTTCCTTGGTGCAAAGATGATTTAAACCATGCTTTTAGGCTCCTTGCTTGATTTTGACTTGAAATGTACCTTGGATTGCTTGGACGCCTATATGGCCTTATGTTTTTCCTCAACATTCCTCCAAATTTACCTTTACAAGATCCAATTAGTAAAAAGGGTGGACAACACTCCTTGTCTGGGTTCATTTGCCCACTTTTTGTGTGGGTTAAGGCTTGAACTTTCTTGAACATGAGTTTTACTTAGTCCATGATGTGTCCTTGACTTGCTTTGACATCTTTCTTACTCAATACATTTCCCATGATACCTCTTTTAACCTCATGGCTGTGCCAAAAGTAGAAGTTGACTCGTTTTGAAGGTACCTCAAAGATGCAAATGGGACATTAAAGGGGGCGTTAAGAGTTCCTTTACTTGGAGTTGATTACTCTTGACTTAGACTTCACAAGAGATCTTTTCACTGCCTTGGAGGATGTGGGACATTGTATTAGGAAGTCGAAATGTATTGCAAACTGTGTGACTTCCATGACGAATGATGGTCATGGCCAAACAGGTGAGCATACATGTGGATATGGTTGATTTGGGGAACAAAGAGTGCATTAAGATAATGGGAAACTGAGGGGAAAAGTACAACAAGCGATCACCTTTATAGGGATACTCAACGAGTGCACCCATAAATCATAAGTCGTAGTATCCTCCTGATGCTTTCATAGCACAGTAGGAGATAAGAATATTGCATGATGCTTTCTTGCCCATACTATTATTTTCTTTTCCTTACCCATCGAATGCTGAATGAAATCCTTTGCTTCTAGCACTAACCTTTGTTAAGTGGCTTGTGAATGAAATCCTTTCCTTCTAGTACAACTACCTGAGGCTGGATGCAGCCCATGGATGGACAGAAAATCAGAGTGAAGCTTATCATACTTCTGAGCAAACTCATAAGGGTTGTGTACCATACAGGTAAGCCCTAACTAGGGCACAAATACTACTGTTCAAACCCTTGAACAACGCTTCCATCACCTAGCACCTTATATCCATAGACGTCATCCTCTTTTACAGCTCTACCACAGACCTAAACATATCAACCTCTCTGTATAATTTTAGTTACTTCATACAGACCTGTGGCCTTTTTTATTAGGCCCGTGGCTTTCTTGAACATTGCCAAACATAAATCTATTCTCCTGCACTAGTACCTTGGATAGCTCAACTCTTTCATGCAATAAAACCCTCCTTCATAATTTTGGTCATGAACCCTTTCTCTTTTATACTTCTTTAGTTCTTAATCAACTTGGGGAAGTCCTCCTACTATATCCTATCTTTTTGTTTCATTTGTTTTTTTCCTTTCCCAGGTTACATCACCCCTAATGGATCTCTCTAGGTTGTCTTCTCAAGTAGGGCTCGACCTGAGATGGCTTCTCCTTGGATGGGACCAATCACCATGCCTCTCCTTTGCCTATTAGGGACTTTGGTGTTAGTGGTCGCATCCTATAGACTGCAGCTATGGGATCACATCTCCAACTATTGCTCCCGTGCTTGCTTCCACTTGTCTATAGTAATTCCTAGTTTAACACTAGCATTGTCAATTTTTCTTCTTTGTTTCACTATTTAAGGTCCATAGTTGTCAATTCTCACCTCTCATTTTTTCTCTCAACTAGTGTTGCCACCTCTTATTTCTTTGCTTCAATTGTTCATCTCTATTGTTGCCCCCTCTTGTGTATTTGATTTAGTTTTTTGGTCCTGGCTTCAGTAACTTTGATCTCTCTTTCCTCCACTCGTTCATCCCTAACTTTGCCTCCTCTCCTTCCTTATCCTCTTCTCTCCTTCACTCGATTCTCAACGTTCATTGAGATTTTTTATTGTTGTCGCCTCCTTGTATGTGGGAAGCCATTTACTTTGATGTTGTAAGTTGTGTTACCACAAGTTCTAGCAGGCCCTAAGGAGGGAAATCCTAAGGGTTAAAGAATTAGACTAATGATAACAATGGGACAATGTCGCATTGTCACCAAAACTACTATCCCTTGCTCTTTACAGATTTTCACCGATGAGAGGAGCCCCGGTAGATAACCAATAACCTTTAATTGATGTTATAGGGTTTGAGGTACTATGTGATGAAGTAGGACTTCTCAAGGGAAGCTCTATATGATGTTATGGCACGTTAAAAGGATTTTCATTCCTTATTAGAGACCTAGAAGAAACTTGCACGAGATCTAAGGTTTTGTGAATTATCGTGGTTAAATTTACTCCCTAGATCAAGTCAAGGAGAAGAAAAGGATTCTTAGGATTTGTTCCAATGAATACTAAGCTCATAAAACCCTCAAAGAAGTCCTCAAGTCAAGGAAATGCATACTAGGGTTTCCCTTCTAGGGCACACCTTAGGAAAAGGTTTTTATGGATGAAAACACAAGGGATTCTTGTCAAACATTGAGGACTTGTAGCTAAGACCCTAAGCTTGAATTCTATGATACCGTAATCCACCCCTTCACTCTAGGAAACTTCGCTAGATGCCCTAAACTAGGTATCCAAGAAGAAGGTACGAGAACTTTGGGAGAAGAGAATATGGAGAAAGAAGTATTTGATTACGAAATTGTTTGGACCAGTGCCTTCTCATTTGGGCTCATGGAGTCCTAGATGTTACAAATTTTCCATAATTGTCTTGAAGGAGGTCAAGAATTGATGCCCTAGCTACCAAAACTTTGCAATTACCCACTCAAAATTTATGGAGTTTTATGGAGGAAATACAAACTTTCATCCACTAGGAATATTCATCACATGTCATGCTATGAGTATCATGTGCAATTCCCAACCAAATAGCTTTCAAAATAAATCTTCAACAATTAGGGCACAATATAACACTAATCTACTTGCAAAATTCCATACATTAGACATTTTTCGAGAAGGAAACTTCAACAAGAGGCACCTAACATGACAATATGATATATCCAACCACAAATCAAGAGATAGGTCCAAAGAAAATCGAATTTGAGCTCCGAATATCAAAATGCATCCAACATAACAAATAGCTAATCCAAAGAAAAAGTTCGGATTTTCCAAGAAGGCCAAAGTTCCCAAGTGTGATGATGATGCAAAACAAATGAAGTTTAGTTTTATTTATATGAGACCTAGTAGGTTGAATTATTAGCCCAAGCCCCGTAACATTATGAAAATGTGCAAAATACTTCCCTTTGTGACAAGCCGACCAAGTAGCTTTTACAAATGATCGCTTCACCCGGGGGTGTCAAAATGATCCTCTGGTGGACCTGGGCCCCATCTAGGTTGCCGAACCCATGATGAAACGGCCTACGAGTCACATATAATATCCAATGTGCATCCTCACAATTAGGTACACTAATTAATTGGTACATCTAAGTGAACCAAGCTTGTTTATCAAGGGAACGTTGAGACTTCGTAGTGGGATTCCTTTCCAAATTTCGTGTTACCTCCCTAGGTAGGAGTGTGTAATAAACAACCCTATTAGGTGTTGTCGGTCACAAAGGGGAAAGACAGGTTCTTGGTACATCCTCTAACTGATAGGTGTCACATGAATGATGATGAATGGATGCGGACACGGTGGTCTCAAGGCCAAATGCCATGGGTTCAAGGATGGAAATTATGATTATTTTGATGTATAGATGTAGGAGGGAGAAAGCGTGGATACATGAGTTACCCTGTCAAAGGGTACCGTAGTGGGAGAAAGCGGGTTAGCCAGGTACCGTATTATGCAGGTTGAAGAAAGCCCTCTATGGGTTGAAGCAAGCTCCTGGGGCTTGGTACGAGAGGATATATAGCTACTTGATGAAGTTGGGCTTCACTCTAAGTAATTCTGTTCCGAACCTTTATTTTAGGGTTGATAGAGAAAGGCCTCTCATTTTGGTTCTCTATGTGTACGATCTCTTCATGACAGGTGCTGACCCTCTCATTCAACAATGTAAGAGCGAGCTAGCTTCCGAGTTTGAGATGAAAGACCTAGGACTGATGCACTACATCCTAGGCTTTTAGGTATGGCAGAGGCCAGGCGAGATTTTCATTTCTCAAGGAAAATATGTCGTGAAGCTGCTGGAGAGATTTGGTCTGGTACACTGTAAGTCTGTGTCGACACCGATGGAACTCAACTTTAGGAAGTTGAGTGGAAATGCTGTTGGGCCCGTGCTAGAAAATCTTACCGAGTATCAACAACTCATGGGGGCCTTGATGTTCTTAGTGAACTCCCATCCGGACGTATGTTTTTCAGTGAACACTTTGAGTCAACATATGGTTGATCCTCATCACATTCATCGGATTGGTGCCAGGAATCTGTTGAGATATCTTCGGGGCACAATCAACCATGCGCTGAGATACACTGCCGGGAGTTTGAGACTCCATGGATATATTGATGCTGATTGGGTTGACAGTGTGGTGGATCGCAAGAGCACATCTGGATGTTGATTCACCTTGCATTCTGCTTTGATATGTTGGATGAGCAGGAGGCAGAAGTCGGTGGCTTTGAGCACCGCCGAGGCCGAATATATTGCACCGAGTATGGTCTGTTGTGAAGTTGTTTGGTTGTGAAAGCTCTTCAGTGAGCTGTTTGGGCATGTGCTAGATACCACTGTTATCCTTTGTGATAACCTAAGTGGGATTCATCTTTCGGAGAATCCCGTGTTCCACGATCGATCTAAGCACATTGTTATCAGGTACCAGTTTATCCGGGATATGGTATAGCGAGGCACCGTAAGGCTCGATCATATAGGAACTGATGAGCAAGTCGTGGATATTCTCATGAAGCCCCTGGGGAAGGTCAAGTTCCCAACCTTCCGTGAGAAGTTTGGAATCGTGGAAAGACCCTATTCTGAGGGTCCTGCTTGAGTTAGACTATGAGGTCTGGGAGCTCCAGGGGGCTTGGGGATAGCTTCTTGGAGCTATAAGCACATACAGGGCTATGCTTGACGAACCTTATTGTGCTTCTGCCCCATCGATGATATTGAGTTGGTTCGCGTCTCTCTGATCTGTGCCCCGCACGCATCCTTCCCATGGAGTTTCAGACTCATGGGAAGTACCTCTCATTTGGCCAATGAGGTGGGAAATGTGGATAGAGACCATAGCAAGACCGATGGACGCATCGGATATTGTCATACTCACTATGTCTATGATGGCACGTGTCCAACACCTTGATCTGGGATCAAGTATGACGAGGTTTTTACCTCTAAACTGACTTTGGGTCAGTAAACTAACTTCGGGTTAGTAGGAGACTCTTTTGATTCCAAGAGAGGTTTTTACCTCTAAGCTGACTTCGGGTCAGATGTGTGTGATGTCTTCGTGACTCACCTTTTGTTCTATCTAAAATAAAGAGCCAGCAAAGAAATTTATGGCGGGATGACGCATGATGTTTGGTAAAAGTACATGATGGTACTGATGGATGGCACTTGTGGACAGATGGAGTTCTCCCTAGTTGAGAGGGAGTGTTAATTTTGGGCAACTAGGTCCAAACTCCATGTTGCACTGCTCCTATGAAAATGGTCATGTTTTTGTTGGATTCCTCTTTGGGAGAGGTGCAAGATTGATCTAAAGATCATCTTGATCGGATGAGCGGAGCATTTATTTTGAATTTATTTTCCACATGTGCAGGGTCATCCAGAGTTGTAATGTAGGCTCACATGCCTAATAGATGTGTCACACACCCTCATTGATGGATATAAATTGGAGAAACTTGGAGGTCATTTCATCATCAACTCATCACACATTCTCTCATTGTGATCTGATTGGTTCAATATCCTTTGGAGGCCTTTTTCCTCTCACACGTGTGGAGCACAAGTCTGAAATTTGCGTATCTGTTTAGGGCACTTTTGTAGCAGCGTTGGCCAGGGTTGACCGTGGTAAAACCTTGGTTGTTTGACCTCAAATATCTGCAGAAAATCCGATTTTAGGAGGTCGTACAGCTAGGCACTAAAATCGAGGAATTCTGGGTTGTTTGACTGAAACTCTAGTTTGCTGAGTTGAATTTTCTGCTGCCGCATGCATTGACTTTTCTGGGTTGTTCTTGAGTTGACTTGCGTTGACTTGTGATGAGCTGTCTTTGAGGGCTGTGGGTGTGACACATGAAGTGCTGGCTGACCGTGAAAGACTTTGCTGGTTGAAGCATCCGGTTGACCGCCGTAACGCAACAATATCTCATATCTTTGTTGGACAAAAGGAATTGTAAATGTGATCTATATTTGGCTTGTCTTCTATTGATCTATTATTGTGTTCTATCAGCATTTTACTTTCATGTTTATGTGATTGTTATTTTGTATCAGGCCTATGAAAGATCGAAGTAAAAGTGCATCAAGCATAGAACACCATGGTTATCAAAATTTAACACTTTGTATTATCAACCAAAACCCTTCGTTTAAATGACAATGCCTTATATATACATGTGAGACCCTAGGGCTAATGGAAGGTACAAGATTGACCCTAGGGATAATGGAAGAGTGATACCTAGTGTAACTTTAGTACCTGCTTCACACGTTTTAGGTCAATTTCTCTCTGACACAGGGGGAAATACATAAAAGAAACTAAGTCTAATGAATGATAATAATTTCAAAGTGTTTAAGTCTTATGATTAATATGATTTGTGATATTTCATGATTTATATTGTAGATTTATGCAAATAGAAAATAAAAGGATGGGATTTTTATTTTATTTTCGAGAGTGGTTGAATGGAAACAATAATGTTTAAACTTGAATTATGACTATGGGGTCTAAAAGTAAGATTTGAAGGGTTGTTTGTTTAACAATGATTAGTACCAACAAAGTTGAAAATTGCATATTGTCTCGAAACCTTTCCTCGCTATCAATTGATGCAAAAAATTTCGTTGAAAGGACCTGTTAGCGCAAAATTTTGTAGGCTTTGTGCAAATCCTCTCTATGAAGATCCAAACCTTGTGGCAACAAGAGAATGGCCACCACTATCACGTCAACAACCTTTCTCCAGCTATATAGTGGTATGTTGTACCACAAGAAATAATTCCTTGTATCTGGATCACCTAGAGTATATTCAACAAGGAAGGTTTAAGCGATGTGGCATGTTTTTGTAGAAACGAGTCTAGAAGCAAAATGTAATCTATCAAATCTTATATAAACATAAAAGTGAGAAATTCACTGGTTTACTTTTCATTTTTTATGGTTATATCTTTCTATATATTATTTTATGTATATATTTTTCTATTGTTAGGGCTTTTGGAATAATAAAAATCAAGAACAATTATAGAATTTTGTAAAAAGAGATGGTTGTTTGGTGGAATAAGGAGTGTGCCTTATTTCCACTAGGGATATGGGGTCAAATTGGTGCCCCTCTTGAGTTGGTTAATCAATTCTTGTGGATTATGGTCGGAGGTGGAATTTCAAAAGTTAAATGAGCTCGCGCCTAATCAAGAACAAGTTTTGAAAGCAAGCCCTACTAGAAAGGATTACTTAGAGAAACACCTTCAACAAGTAGCTCTACTATGATGCAAAATAAACTGAAGCCCTTCGTGAGGAGCTCTAGGGCATGGCCCAACAAGAAGAAACAAACTCTACCTTATACCAACAAGAGAGATGTGCGAGTAAAACCCTAGACATTCCTAAGCGAGTGACAAAGCTTCCTTTCAAATGGATTGATCTAGTTAGTTTTTGTAATATTCTTTAGTTATCCACAAATTGCCTTAAGAAATATGTGAAATCAACCAAGAAAGATAATTCATGATGAACACCAACGATTTCATGAAAATGTTTCACATTATGGAAAAACGATGTCGGCAATCCACAACGATCTACAAAGGAGGGAGACTTCTCTTTTTATAGATTATGATCTCAATATCTTTCCTCCTTTTGCTTCAAAAAACAAGATACTTTTCATCCACAATATGCTTCATGATTAAGTCAAACTACAAGTTATTTGATTATATTAATGAAATATCAAAATAGATGAGGCATCCCACCAATTAGAGGTTTGATTTGACAAAAGGAGGTCCGAATTGGCCTAAGGGTACAACGTTCCATCGAGAAATAGCTTGGAATTCCTTGAAAGATTAACTTGAGTTCTTAGTAAGTCAAAAATTCCACTTTGTTTGCATAATGTTGCTTGAATGAAGATGTCGGCCTTTCGAATGGCTAGTATAATGTGGAAAACCTTGCTTTCCTTGGTGCAAAGATGATTTAAACCATGCTTTTAGGCTCCTTGCTTGATATTGACTTGAAATGTACCTTGGATTGCTTGGACGCCTATATGGCCTTATGTTTTTCCTCAACATTCCTCCAAATTGACCTTTACAAGATCCAATGGGTAGAAAGGGTGGACAACACTCCTTGTCTGGGTCCATTTGGCCACTTTTTGTGTGGGTTAAGGCTTGAACTTTCCTGAACATGAGTTTTACTTGGTCCATGATGTGTCCTTGACTTGCTTTGACATCTTTCTTACTCAATACATTTCCCATGATACCTCTTTTAACCTCATGGTTGTGCCAAAAGTAGAAGTTGACTAGTTTTGAAAGTACCTCAAAGATGCAAATGGGACATTAAAGGAGGCGTTAAGAGTTCCTTTACTTGGAGTTGATTACTCTTGAATTAGACTTCACAAGAGATCTTTTCATTGCCTTGGAGGATGTGGGTCATTGTATTAGGGAGCTGAAATGTATCGCAAACTGTGTGACTTCCATGAAGAATGATGGTCATGGCCAAAGAGGTGAGCATACATGTGGATATGGTTGATTTTGGGAACAAAGAGTGCATTAATATAATGAGAAACTGAGGGGAAAAGTTCAATAAGAGATCACCTTTATAGGGAGAAGAAACTTGCACGAGATCTAAGGTTTTGTGAATTATCGTGGTTAAATTTACTCCCTAGATCAAGTCAAGGAGAAGAAAAGGATTCTTAGGATTTGTTCCAATGAATACTAAGCTCATACAACCCTCAAAGAAGTCCCCAAGTCAAGGAAATGCAAACTAGGGTTTCCCTTGTAGGGCACACCTCAGGAAAGAGTTTTTATGGATGAAAACACGAGGGTTTCTTTTCAAACATTCAGGACTTGTAGCTAAGACCCTAAGCTTGAATTCTATGATACCGTAATCCACCCTTTCACTCTAGGAAACTTCGCTCGATGCCCTAAGCTAGTTGTCCAAGAAGAAGGTACAAGAAATTTGGGAGAAGAAAATATGGAGAAAGAAGTATTTGATTACGAAATTGTTTGGACCAGTGCCTTCTGCTTTGGGCTTATGGAGTCCTAGATGCTACAGATTTTCCATAATTGTCTTTAAGGAGGTCAAGAATTGATGCCCTAGCTACCAAACCTTTGCAATTACCCACTCAAAATTTATGGAGTTTTATGGAGGAAATACAAACTTTCATCCACTAGGAATATTCATCACATGTCATGCTATGAGTATCATATGCAATTCCCAACCAAATAGCTTTCAAAATAATCTTCAACAATTAGGGCACAATATAACACTAATCTAGTTACAAAATTCCATACATTAGACATTTTTCGAGAAGGAAACTTCAACAAGAGGCAGCTAACATGACAATATGATATATCCATCCACAAATCAAGAGATAGGTCCAAAGAAAATCGAATTTCATCTCCAAATATCAAAATGCATCCAACATAGCACCTTATATCCATAGACGTCATCCTCTTTTACAGCTCTACCACAGACCTAAACATATCATCCTCTCTGTATAACTTTGATTACTTCATACAGACCTGTGGCCTTGTTTATTAGGCCTGTGGCATCCTTGAACATGGCCAAACATAAATCTATTCTCCTGCACTGGTACCTTGGATAGATCAACTCTTTCATGCAATAAAACCCCCCTTCATAATTTTGCTCATGAACCATTTCTCTTTTATACTTCTTTAGTTCCTAATCAACTTGGGGAAGTCCTCCTGCTATATCCTATCTTTTTGTTTCATTTGTTTTTTCCTTTACTAGGTTACATCACCACTAATGGATCTCTCTAGGTCGTCTTCTCAGGTAGGGCCCGACCTGAGATGGCTTCTCCTTGGATGGGACCAATCACCATGCCTCTCCTTTGCCTATTAGGGACTTTGGTGTTGGTGTTCGCATCCTATAGACTGCAGCTATGGGATCACATCTCCAACTATTGCTCCAATGCTTGCTTCCACTTGTCTATTGTAATTCCTAATTCAACACTAGCACTGTCAATTTTTCTTCTTTCTTTCACTATTTGTGGTCCAGAGTTGTCAATTCTCACCTCTCTCATTTTTTCTCTCAACTAGTGTTGCACCTCTTATTTCTTGGCTTCAGTTGTTCATCTCTATTGTTGTCCCCTCTTGTGTATTTGATTCAGTTTTTTGGTCATGGCTTCAGTAACTTTGATCTCTCTTTCCTCCACTCATTCATACCTACCTTTGCCTCCTCTTCTTCCTTATCCTCTTCTCGCCTTCACTCGATTCTCAATGTTCATTGAGATTTTCTATTGTTATCGCCTCCTTGTATGTGGGAAACCATTTACTTTGATGTTGTAATTTGTGTTACCACAAGTTCTAGCAGGCCCTAAGGAGGGAAATCCTAAGGGTCAAAGAACTAGACTAAGAGATAACAATGGGACAATGTCGCATTGTCACCAGAACTAGTATCCCTTGCTCTTTACAGATTTTCACAGATGAGAGGAGTCTTGGTAGATAACCAATAACCTTCAATTGATGAGCTAGGGTTTGAGGTACTATGTGATGAAGTAGGACTTCTCAAGGGAAGCTCTATAAGATGGTATGACATGTTAAAAGGATTTTCGTTCCTTATTGGAGACCTAGAAGAAACTTGCACAAGATCTAGGGTTTTGTGAATTATCGTGGTTAAATTTACTCCCTAGATCAAGTCAAGGAGAAGAAAAGGATTCTTAGGATTTGTTCCAATGAATACTAAGCTCATACAACCCTCAAAGAAGTCCCCAAGTCAAGGAAATGCAAACTAGGGTTTCCCTTCTAAGGCACACCTCAGGAAAGAGTTTTTATGGATGAAAACACAAGGGATTCTTGTCAAACATTGAGGACTTGTAGCTAAGACCCTAAGCTTGAATTCTATGATACCGTAATCCACCCTTTCACTCTAGGAAACTTCGCTCGATGCCCTAAACTCGTTGTCCAAGAAGAAGGTACAAGAAATTTGGGAGAAGAAAATATGGAGAAAGAAGCAGGAAGCAGAAGTCCGTGGCTATGAGCACCGCTAAGGCCGAATACATTACAGCGAGTATGGCTTGTTGTGAAGTTGTTTGGTTGTGAAATCTCTTCAGTGAGCTGTTTGGGCATGTGCTAGATACCATTGTTACCTTTGTGATAACCAGATTAGGATTCGTATTTCGAAGAATCCCGTGTTCCACGATCGATCTAAGCATATTGATATCAGGTACCACTTTATCTGGGATATGGTACAGCGAGGCACCGTAAGGCTCGATCATATAGGAACTGATGAGAAAGTCGTGGATATTCTCACGAAGCCCCTAGGGAAGGTCAAGTTCCTAACCTTCCGTGAGAAGTTTTGAATCGTCGAAAGACCCTATTCAGAGGGTCCTGCATGAGTTGGACTATGAGCTCTAGGAGGTGCAGGGGGCTTGGGGATAGCTTCTTGGAGCTATAGACACATACGGGGCATGCCTGACGAACCTTATTGTGCTTCTGCCCCACCGATGATATTGAGTTGGTTCGCCTCTCTCTGATCTATGCCCCGCACGCATCCTGCCCATGGAGTTTCAGACTCATGGGAAGTACCTGTCATTTGGCCAATGAGGTGGGAAATGTGGATAGAGACCATAGCAAGACCGATGGACACATCGGATATTTGCGTACTCTCTATGTCTAGGATGGCACGTGTCCAACACCTTGATCTGGGATCAAGTATGATGAGGTTTTTACCTCTAAATTGACTTTGGGTCAGTAAACTAACCTCGGGTTAGTAGGAGACTCTTTTAATTCCAAGGGAGGTTTTTACCTCTAAGTTGACTTCAAGTCAGATGTGTGTGATGTCTTTGTGACTCACCTTTTGTTCTAACCAAAATAAAGAGCTAGCGAAGCAAGTTACGGCAGGATGACACACGATGTTTGGTAAAAGTACATGATGGTACTAATGGATGGCACTTGTGGAAAGATGGAGTTCTCCCTAGTTGAGAGGGAGTGTTAATTTTGGGCAACTAGGTCCAAACTCCATGTTGTACTACTCATATGAAAATGGTCATGTTGTTGGATTCCTCTTTGGGAGAGGTGCAAGATTGATCTAAGGTCAACTAAGTGTCATGTCTTTGTGACTCACCTTTTGTTCTATCTGAAATAAAGAGCCATCAAAGCAAGTTATGGCGGGATGACGCATGATGTTTGGTGAAAGTACATGATGGTACTGATGGATGGCACTTGTGGAAAGATGGAGTTCTCCCTAGTTGAGAGGGAGTGTTAATTTTGGGCAACTAGGTCCAAACTCCATGTTGTACTACTCATATGAAAATGGTCATGTTGTTGGATTCCTCTTTGGGAGAGGTGCAAGATTGATCTAAAAAGAGATGGTTGTTTAGTGGAATAAGGAGTGTGCCTTATTTCCACTAGGGATATGGGGTCAAATCGGTACCCCTCTTGAGTTGGTTTATCAATTCTTGTGGATTATGGTCGGAGTTGGAATTTCAAAAGTTAAATGAGCTCGCGCCTAATCAAGAACAAGTTTTGAAAGCAAGCCCTACTAGAAAGGATTACTTAGAGAAACACCTTCAACAAGTAGCTCTACTATGATGCAAAATAAACTGAAGCCCTTCGTGAGGAGCTCTAGGGCATGGCCCAACAAGAAGAAACAAACTCTACCTTACACCAACGAGATAGATGTGCGAGTAAAACCCTAGACATTCCTAAGCAAGTGACAAAGCTTCCTTTCAAATGGATTGATCTAGTTAGTTTTTGTAATATTCTTTAGTTATCCACAAATTGCCTTAAGAAATATGTGAAATCAACCAAGAAAGATAATTCATGATGAACACCAAGGATTTTATGAAAATGTTTCACATTATGGAAAAACGATGTCAACAATCCACAATGATCTACAAAGGAGGAGGACTTCTCTTTTTATAGATTAGGATCTCAATATCTTTCCTCCTTTTGCTTGAAAAAACAAGATACTTTTCATCCACAATATGCTTCACGATTAAGTCAAACTACAAGTTATTTGATTCCATTAATGAAATATAAAAATAGATGAGGCATCCCACCAATTAGAGGTTTGATTTGACAAAAGGAGGTCCGAATTGCCCTATGGGTACAACGTTCCCTCGAGAAATAGCTTGGAATTCCTTGAAAGATTAACTTGAGTTCTTAGTAAGTCAAAAATTCCACTTTGTTTGCACAATGTTGCTTGAATGAAGATGTCGGCCTTTCGAATGGCTAGTATAATGTGGAAAACCTTGCTTTCCTTGGTGCAAAGATGATTTAAAACCATGCTTTAGGCCCTTGGATATTGAATCCTGAATGTAATCCCCCGATCAGTCGGACGCTATATAGCCTTATGTTTTTCATCAACATGCCTCCAAATTGCCTTTGCAAATTTGCAAGATCCAATGGGTAGAAAGGTGGACAACATTCTGCTTGGGTCCATTTGGCCACTTTTTGTGTGGGTTAAGGATGAAATTTCCCGAACATGAGCATTACTGTCCATGATGTGTCCTTGACTTGCTGACATTCTTACCCAATACATTTCCCATGTATACCTCTTTTTAACCTCACACACAAAAGTAGTTTGACTGCTTTGAAGGTACCTCAAAAGATGCAAATGGGACATTAAAGGCAGAGTTCCTTTACTTGGAGTTGATTACTCTTAATTTAGACTTCACAAGAGATCTTTCACCTACTGGGAGGATGTTGGGTCATTGTATTAGGGAGCTGAAATGTATCGCAAACTGTGTGACTTCCATGAAGAATGATGGTCATGGCCAAAGAGGTGAGCATACATGTGGATATGGTTGATTTGGGGAACAAAGAGTGCATTAAGATAATGAGAAACTGAGGGGAAAAGTACAATAAGCGATCACCTTTATAGGGATACTCAACAAGTGCACCCATAAATCATAAGTTGTAGTAGATCCACCTCCTGATGCTCTCATATCACAGTAGGAGATAAGAATATTGCATGATGCTTTCTTTCCCATACTATTCTTTTCTTTTCCTTACCCATCGAATGCTGAATGAAATCCTTTGCTTCTAGTACTAACCATTGTTTAGTGGCTTGTGAATGAAATCCTTTCCTTCTAGTACAACTACCTGAGGCTGGATGCGGCCCTTGGATGGACAGAAAATCAGAGTGAAGCTTATCATACTTCTGAGCAAACTCATAAGGGTTGTGTACCATAGAGGGAAGCCCTAACTAGGGCACAAAGACTACTATTCAAAGTTCAAACCCTTGAACAACTCTTCCATCACCTAGCACCTTATATCCATAGACGTCATCATCTTTTACAGCTCTACCACAGACCTAAACATATCAGCCTCTATGTATAACTTTAGTTACTTCATACAGACCTATGGCCTTGTTTATTAGGTCCGTGGAATCCTTGAACATGACCAAACATAAATCTATTCTCCTGCACTGGTACCTTGGATAGCTCAACTCTTTCATGCGATAAAACCCCCTTCATAATTTTGCTCATGAACCCTTTCTCTTTTATACTTGTTTAGTTCCTAATCATCTTGGGGAAGTCCTCCTCCTATATCCTATCTTTCTGTTTCATTTGTTTTTTCCTTTCCTAGGTTACATCACCACTAATGGATCTCTCTAGGTTGTCTTCTTAGTTAGGGCCCGACCTGAGATGGCTTCTCCTTGGATGGGACTAATCACCATTCCTCTCCTTTGCCTATTAGGGACTTTGGTGTTGGTGGTCGCATCCTATAGACTGCAGCTATGGGATGTAACCTAGGAAAGGCAAAAACAAATGAAACAAAAAGATAGGATATAAGAGGAGGACTTCCCAAAGTTGATTAGGAACTAAAGAAGTATAAAAGAGAAAGGGTTCATGAGCAAAATTATGAAGGGGGCTTTTATTGCATGATAGAGTTGAGCTATCCAAGGTACCAGTGCAGGAGAAGAGATTTATGTTTGGCCATGTTCAAGGATGCCAAGGTCCTAATAAACAAGGCCACGGGTCTATGTGAAGTAACTAAAGTTATACAGAGAGGCTGATATGTTTAGGTCTGTGGTAGAGCTATAAAAGAGGATGACGTCTATGGATATAAGGTGCTAGGTGATGGAAGAGTTGTTCAAGGGTTTGAACTGTAGTCTTTGTGCCCTAGTTAGGGCTTACCTCTATGGTACACAACCCTTATGAGTTTTCTCAGAAGTATGATAAGCTTCACTCTGATTTTCTGGCCATCCACGGGCCAGAGCAAGCCTCAGGTAGTTGTACTAGAAGGAAAGGATTTCATTCACAAGCCACTAAACAAAGGTTAGTACTAGAAGCAAAGGATTTCATTCAGCATTCGATGGGTAAGGAAAAGAAAAGAATAGTATGGGAAAGAAAGCATCATGCAATATTCTTATCTCCTACTGTGATATGAGAGCATTAGGAGGTGTATCTACTAGGACTTATGATTTATGGGTGCACTTGTTGAGTATCCCTATAATGGCGATCGCTTATTGTACTTTTCCCCTCAGTTTCCCATTATTTTAATGCACTCTTTATTCCCCAAATCAACCATATCCACATGTATGCTTACCTCTTTGGCCATGACCATCATTCTTCATGGAAGTCACACAGTTTGCGATACATTTCGGCTCCCTAATACAATGACCCACATCCTCCAAGGCAGTGAAACGATCTCTTGTGAAGTCTAAGTCAAGAGTAACCAAATCCAATTAAAGGAACTCTTAACACCCCCTTTAATGTCCCATTCACATCTTTGAGGTACCTTCAAAACAAGTCAACTTCTACTTTTGGCACAGCCACGAGGTTAAAAGAGGTATCATGGGAAATGTATTGAGTAAGAAAGATGTCAAAGCAAGTCAAGGACACATCATCGACCAAAGAAAACGTTCGGATTTTCCAAGAATGTCGAAGTTCCCAAGTGTGATGATGCAAAACAAATGAAGTTTAGTTTTATTTATATGAGATCTAGTAGGTTGAATTATTAGCCCAAGGCCCGTAACATTATAAAAATGTGCAAAATACTTTCCTTTGTCACAAGCTGACCAAGTAGCTTTTACAAATGATCGCTTCACCCAGGGGTGTCAAAATGATCCTCTGGTGGACCTGGGCCCCGTCTAGGTTGCCGAACCCATGATGAAACCGCCTACTAGTCACATATAATATCCAATGTGAATCCTCACAATTAGGTACACTAATTAATTGGTACATCTAAGTGAACCAAGCTTGTTTATAAAGGGAACATTGAGACTTCGTAGTGGGATTCCTTTCCAAATTTCGTGTTATCTCCCTAGGTAGGAGTGTGTAATAAATAACCCTATTAGGTGTTGTCGGTCGCAAAGGGGAAAGACAGGTTCTTGGTACATCCTTTAACTGATAGGTGTCACATGAATGATGATGAATGGATGTGGACACGGTGGTCTCAAGGCCAAATGCCATGGGTTGAAGGATGGAAATGATGATTATTTTGATGTATAGATGTAGGAGGGAGAAAACGTGGATACATGAGGTACCCCGTCAAAGGGTACCATAGTGGGAGAAAGCTGGTTAGCCAGGTACTGTATTATGCAGGTTGAAGAAAGCCCTCTATGGGTTGAAGCAAGCCCCCAGGGCTTGGTACGAGAGGATAGATAACTACTTGATGAAGTTGGGCTTCACTCGAATTAATGCTGTTCCAAACCTTTATTTTAAGGTTGATAGAGAAAGGCCTCTCATTTTGGTTCTCTATGTGGATGATCTCTTCCTCACAGGTGCTAACCCTCTCATTCAACAGCGTAAGAGTGAGTTAGCTTCCGAGTTTGAGATGAAAGACCTAGGACTGATGCACTACATCCTAGGCTTGGAGGTATGGCAGAGGCTAGGCTAGATTTTCCTTTCTCAAGGAAAATATGTCATGAAGCTGCTGGAGAGATTTGGTATGGTGCACTATAAGTCTGTTTCGACACCGATGGAACTCAACTTTAAGAAGTTGAGTGGAAACGCTGTTTGGCCCGTGCTAGAAAATCCTACCGAGTATCAAAAAATCGTGGGGGCCCTGAGTTCTTAGTGAAATCCCATCCGGACATATGTTTTTCAGTGAATACTTTGAGTCAACATATGGTTGATCCTCATCACATTCACCGGATTGGTGCTAAGAATCTGTTGAGATATCTTCGAGGCACAATCAACCATGAGCTGAGATACACTGCCGGGAGTTTGAGAGTCCATGGATATACTGATGCCAATTGGGTTGGCAGTGTGGTGGATCGCAAGAGCACATCTGGAAGTTTCTTCACCTTGGGTTCTGCTTAGATATCTTGGATGAGCAGGAAGCAGAAATCGATGGCTTTGAGCGCCACTGAGGCCGAATACATTGCAGTGAGTATGGCCTGTTGTTAAGTTGTTTGGTTGTGAAAGCTCTTCAGTGAGCTGTTTGGGCATGTGCTAGATACCACTGTTATCCTTTGTGATAACCAGAGTGGGATTCGTCTTTCAGAGAATCTCGTGTTCCCCGATCGATCTAAGCATATTGATATCAGGTACCACTTTATCCGGGAAATGGTACAGCGAGGCGCCGTAAGGCTCGATCATATAGGAACTGATGAGCAAGTCGTGGATATTCTCACGAAGCCTGTGGGGAAGGTCAAGTTCCTAACCTTCCGTGAGAAGTTTGGAATCATGGAAAGACCCTATTCTGAGGGTTTTGCTTGAGTTGGACTATGAGCTCTAGGAGCTCCAAGGGGCTTGGGGATAGCTTCTTGGAGCTATAAGCACATACGGGGCTATGCTTGACGAACCTTATTGTGCTTCTGCCCCACCGATGATATTGAGTTGGTTCGCCTCTCTCTGATCTGTGCCCTGCATGCATCCTGTCCATGGAGTTTCAGACTCATGGGAAGTACCTCTCATTTGGCCAATGAGGTGCGAAATGTGGATAGGTACCTGAGGCTGGTTGCGGCCCCTGGATGGACAGAAAATCAGAGTGAAGCTTATCATACTTCTGAGCAAACTCGTAAGGGTTGTGTACCATAGAGGGAAGCCCTTGCTAGGGCACAAAGACTACTGTTCAAACCCTTGAACAACTCTTCCATCACCTAGCACCTTATATCCATAGACGTCATCCTCTTTTACAGCTCTACCACAGACCTAAACATATCAGCCTCTATGTATAAATTTAGTTACTTTGTACAGACCAGTGGCCTTGTTTATTAGGCCCGTGGCATCCTTGAACATGACCAAACATAAATCTATTCTCCTGCACTGGTACCTTGGATAGGTCAACTCTTTCATGCAATAAAACCCCCTTCATAATTTTGGTCATGAACCCTTTCTCTTTTATACTTCTTTAGTTCCTAGTCAACTTGGGGAAGTCCTCCTCCTATATCCTATCTTTTTGTTTCATTTTTTTTTGCCCTTCCTACGTTACATCACCACTAATGGATCTCTCTAGGTTCTCTTCTCAGGTAGGGCCCGACCTGAGATGGCTTCTCCTTGCATGGGACCAATCACTCATGTCCTCCTTTTGCCTATTAGGGACTTTGGTGTTGGTGGTTGCATCCTATAGACTCAGCCTATGGGATCACATCTCCAACTATTGCTCCAATGCTTGCTTCCACTTGTCTATTGTAATTCCTAGTTCTACATTAGCATTGTCAATATTTCTTCTTTCTTTCACTATTTGTGGTCTAGAGTTGTCAATTCTCACCTCTCTCATTTTTTCTCTCAACTAGTGTTGCCACCTCTTATTTCTTGGCTTCAGTTGTTCATCTCTATTGTTGTCCCCTCTTGTGTATTTGATTCATTTTTTTGGTCCTGGCTTCAGTAACTTCGATCTCTCTTTCCTCCACTCCTTTGTCCCTACCTTTGCCTCCTCTCCTTCCTTATCCTCTTCTCACCTTCACTCGATTCTCGACGTTCATTGAGATTTTCTATTGTTATCGCCTCCTTATATGTGGGAAGCCATTTACTTTGATGTTGTAAGTTGTGTTACCACAAGTTCTAGCAAGCCCTAGGGACGGAAATCCTAAGGGTCAAAGAACTAGACTAAGGGATAACAATGGGACAATGTCGCATTCTCACCAGAACTAGTATCCCTTGCTCTTTACAAATTTTCACCGATGAGAGGAGTCCCGGTAGATAACCAATAACCTTTAATTGATGTTCTAGGGTTTGAGGTACTATGATGAAGTAGGAATTCTCAAGGTAAGCTCTATATGATGTTATGGCATGTTAAAAGGATTTTCGTTCCTTATTAGAGACCTAGAAGAAACTTGCACGAGATCTAGGGTTTTGTGAATTATCGTCGTTAAATTTACTCCCTAGATCAAGTCAAGGAGAAGAAAAGGATTCTCATGATTTGTTCCAATGAATACTAAGCTCATCCAACCCTCAAAGAAGTCCCCAAGTCAAGGAAATGCAAACTAGGGTTTCCCTTCTAGGGCACACCTCAGGAAAGAGTTTTTATGGATGAAAACACAAGGGATTCTTGTCAAACATTGAGGACTTGTAGCTAAGACCCTAAGCTTGAATTCTATGATACCGTAATCAACCCTTTCACTCTAGGAAACTTTGCTCAATTCCCTAAGCTCGCTGTCCAAGAAGAATGTACGAGAAATTTGGGAGAAGAAAATATGGAGAAAGAAGTATTTGATTATGAAATTGTTTGGACTAGTGCCTTCTCCTTTGGGCTTATGGAGTCCTAGATGCTACAGATTTTCCATAATTGTCTTTAAGAAGGTCAAGAATTGATGCCCTAGCTACCAAACCTTTTCAATTACCCACTCAAAATTTATGGAGTTTTATGGAGGAAATACAAACTTTCATCCACTAGGAATATTCATCACATGTCATGCTATGAGTATCATGTGCAATTCCCAACCAAATAGCTTTCAAAATAAATCTTCAGGGGGCTTGGGGATAGCTTCTTGGAGCTATAAGCACATACAGGGCTATGATTGATGAACATTATTATGCTTCTGCCCCACCGATGATATTGTGTTGGTTCGCCTCTCTCTGATCTGTGCCCCGCACACATCCTTCCCATGGAGTTTCAGACTCATGGGAAGTACCTGTCATTTGGCCAATGAGGTGGGAAATGTGGATAGAGACCATAGCAACTGATGGACACATCGGATATTTCCGTACTCTCTATATCTAGGATGCCATGTGTCCAACACCTTTATCTGGGATCAAGTATGATGAGGGTTTTACCTCTAAACTGACTTTGGGTCAGTAAACTAACTTCGGGTTAGTAGGAGACTCTTTCTATTCCAAGAGAGGTTTTTACATCTAAGTTGAGTTCGGGTCAGATGTGTGGTGATGTCTTTGTGACTCACCTTTTGTTCTATCTGAAATAAAGAGCCAACAAAGCAAGTTACGGCGGGATGATGCACGATGTTTGGTAAAAGTAAATGATGGTACTGATGGATGGCACTTGTGGACAGATGGAGTTCTCCCTAGTTGAGAGGGAGTGTTAATTTTGGGCAACTAGGTCCAAACTCCATGTTGCACTACTCATATGAAAATGGTCATGTTTTTGTTGGATTCCTCTTTGGGAGAGGTGCAATATTGATCTAAAGATCATCTTGATCGAATGAGCAGAACATTTATTTTGAATTTATTTTCCACATGTGCAAGGTCAGCCAGAGTTGTAATGTAGGCTCACATGCCTAATAGATGTGTCACACACCTCATTCATGGATATAAATTGGAGAAACTTGGAGGTCATTTCATCATCAACTCATCACACATTCTCTCATTGTGATCTGATTGGTTCAATAGCCTTTGGAGGCATTTTTCTCCTCACACCTATGGAGCACAAGTCTGAAATTTGCGGATCTGTTTAGGGCACTTTTGCAGCAACGTTGACCAGTGCTGACCATGGTCAACCCTTGGTCGTTTGACCTCAAATCTCTGCAGAATATCCAATTTTAGGAGGTCGTACAGATAGGCACTGAAATTGAGGAATTCTGGGTTGTTTGACTAAAGCCCTAGTTTGCTGAGTTTAATTTTTTGCTGTTGCATGCATTGACTTTTCTGCTGTCTTCTTGAGTTCACTTGCGTTGAGTTGTGATGAGATGTCTTTGAGGGCTGTGGGTTTGACACATGAAGTGCTGGCTGACCGAGAAAGACTTTGCTGGTTGAAACATCCTATTGACCACCGTAACGCAACAAGATCTCATATCTTTGCTGGACAAAAGGAATTGTAAATGTGATCTATATTTGGCTTGTCTTCTATTGATCAATTATTATATTATATCACCTTTTTAGTTTCATGTTTATGTGATTGTTATTTTGTATCGGGCCTAAGAAAGATCGCAGTAAAAGTGCATCAAGCATAGAACACCATGGTTATCAAAATTTAACACTTTGTATTATCAACCAATACCCTTCGTTTAAATGACAATGCCTTATATATACATGGAGACCTTAGCTAATGGTTATATCAAGGATTTGATCCTAGGGATAATGGAATAGTGATAATTTTAATAACTTTAAAGACCGCTTCACACATTTTAGGTCAATTGTCGACATGTGGGGAAATACATAAAAGAAACTTAGTCTAATGAATGATAATAAGTTCAAAGTGTTGAAGCTCCTATGATTAATATGATTTGTGATATTTCGATGATCTATATCAGATTTATGTAAATAGAAAAATAAAAGGATGGGATTTTTATTTTATTTTCGAGAGTTGTTGAATGGAAACAATAATGTTTAAACTAGAATTATGACTCTGGGGTCTAAAAGTAAGATTTGGAGGGTTGTTTGTTTAAGAATGATTGGTACCAACAAAGTTGAAAATTGCATATTGTCTCTAACCCTTTCCTCGTTATCAATTGATGCAAAAGATTTTGTTGAAAGGACCTGTTAGCGCAAAATTTTGTAGGCTGAGTGAAAATACTCACTAGAAAGATCCAAACCTCGTGGCAACAAGAGAATGGCCACCACTATGACCTCAACAACCTTTCTCCAGCTATATAGTGGTATGTTGTACCACAAGAAATAATTCCCTGTATCTGGATCACCTACAGTATATTCAACAAGGAAGGTTTAAGCAATGTGGCATGTTTTCGTAGAAACAAATCTAGAATCAAATGTAATTGATCAAATCTCATATAAACATAAAAGTGAGAAATTCACTGGTTTACTTTTCATTTTTTATGGTTATATATTTCTATATATTATTTTATGTATATATTTTTCTATTGTTAGGGCTTTTTGAATAATAAAAATTAAGGAAAATTGCATAATTTTGTAAAAAGAGATGGTTGTTTGGTGGAATAAGGAGTGTGACTTATTTCCACTAGGGATATGCGGTCAAATTGATGCCCCTCTTGAGTTGGTTTATCAATTCTTGTGGATTATGGTCGAAGGTGGAATCTTAAAAGTTAAATGAGCTCGCGCCTAATCAAAAACAAGTTTTGAAGCCAAGCCCTACTAGAAAGGATTACTTAGAGAAACACCTTCAAAAAATTAGTCTACTATGATGCAAAATAAACTGAAGCCCTTTGTGAGGAGCACTAGGGCATGGCCCAACAAGAAGAAACAAACTCTACCTTACACCAACAAGAGAGATATGCGAGTAAAACCCTGGACATTCCTAAGCAAGTGACAAAGCTTCCTTTCAAATGGATTGATCTTCCACAAATCTCCTTAAGAAGTATGTGAAATCAACCAACAAAGATAACTCATGATGAACACCAAGGATTTCATGAAAATGTTTCACATTATGGAAAAACGATCTCAACAATCCACAACGATCTACAAAGGAGGGAGACTTCTCTTTTTATAGATTAGGATCTCAATATCTTTCCTCCTTTTTGCTGAAAAACAAGACACTTTTCATCCATATTATGTTGCAATTTCCATTAAGTCAACTACAAGTTATTTCATTCCATTAATGAAATACTAAAATATATGGAGGCATCCCACCAATTAGAGGTTTGATTTGACAAAAGGTGGTCCGAATTGGCCTAAGGGCAGTTAATGTTCCATCAAGAAATAGCCATGAATTTTTGAAAGATTAATCTAGAGTTCTTAGTAAGTCAAAATTTCCACTTTGTTTGGACAATGTTGCTTGGAATGAAGATGTCGTCCTGAATGGCTAGGTATAATGTGGAAACCTTGTTTTCCTTGGTAAAGATGATTTAAACCATGCTTTTAGGCTCCTTGCTTGATTTTGACTTGAAATGTACCTTGGATTGCTTGGACGCCTATATGGCCTTATGTTTTTCCTCAACATTCCTCCAAATTGACCTTTACAAGATCCAATGCGTAAAAAGGGTGGACAACACTCCTTGTCTGGGTTCATTTGCCCACTTTTTGTGTGGGTTAAGGCTTGAACTTTCTTGAACATGAGTTTTACTTAGTCCATGATGTGTCCTTGACTTGCTTTGACATCTTTCTTACTCAATACATTTCCCATGATACCTCTTTTAACCTCATGGCTGTGCCAAAAGTAGAAGTTGACTCGTTTTGAAGGTACCTCAAAGATGCAAATGGGACATTAAAGGGGGCGTTCAGAGTTCCTTTACTTGGAGTTGATTACTCTTGACTTAGACTTCACAAGAGATCTTTTCACTGCCTTGGAGGATGTGGGATAGTCGTATTAGGAAGTCGAAATGGGTATTGCAAATCGTGTGACTTCCATGACGAATGATGGTCATGGGCTAAACAAAGAGCATGCGGATATGGCTGATTTGGGGAACAAAGAGTGCATTAAGATAATGGGAACCTGAGGGGAAAGTACAATGTTTATCACCTTTATAGGGACACTAAATCTATGCACCCATAAATCATAAGTCGTAGTATCCTCCTGATGCTTTCATAGCACAGTAGGAGATAAGAATATTGCATGATGCTTTCTTGCCCATACTATTATTTTCTTTTCCTTACCCATCGAATGCTGAATGAAATCCTTTGCTTCTAGCACTAACCTTTGTTAAGTGGCTTGTGAATGAAATCCTTTCCTTCTAGTACAACTACCTGAGGCTGGATGCAGCCCATGGATGGACATAAAATCAGAGTGAAGCTTATCATACTTCTGAGCAAACTCATAAGGGTTGTGTACCGTACAGGTAAGCCCTAACTAGGGCACAAATACTACTGTTCAAACCCTTGAACAACGCTTCCATCACCTAGCACCTTATATCCATAGACGTCATCCTCTTTTACAGCTCTACCACAGACCTAAACATATCAACCTCTCTGTATAATTTTAGTTACTTCATACAGACCTGTGGCCTTTTTTATTAGGCCCGTGGCTTTCTTGAACATTGCCAAACATAAATCTATTCTCCTGCACTAGTACCTTGGATAGCTCAACTCTTTCATGCAATAAAACCCTCCTTCATAATTTTGGTCATGAACCCTTTCTCTTTTATACTTCTTTAGTTCCTAATCAACTTGGGGAAGTCCTCCTGCTATATCCTATCTTTTTGTTTCATTTGTTTTTTTCCTTTCCCAGGTTACATCACCCCTACTGGATCTCTCTAGGTTGTCTTCTCAAGTAGGGCTCGACCTGAGATGGCTTCTCCTTGGATGGGACCAATCACCATGCCTCTCCTTTGCCTATTAGGGACTTTGGTGTTAGTGGTCACATCCTATAGACTGCAGCTATGGGATCACATCTCCAACTATTTCTCCCGTGCTTGCTTCCACTTGTCTATAGTAATTCCTAGTTTAACACTAGCATTGTCAATTTTTCTTCTTTGTTTCACTATTTAAGGTCCATAGTTGTCAATTCTCACCTCTCATTTTTTCTCTCAACTAGTGTTGCCACCTCTTATTTCTTTGCTTCAATTGTTCATCTCTATTGTTGTCCCCTCTTGTGTATTTGATTTAGTTTTTTGGTCCTGACTTCAGTAACTTTGATCTCTCTTTCCTCCACTCGTTCATCCCTAACTTTGCCTCCTCTCCTTCCTTATCCTCTTCTCTCCTTCACTCGATTCTCAACGTTCATTGAGATTTTTTATTGTTGTCGCCTCCTTGTATGTGGGAAGCCATTTACTTTGATGTTGTAAGTTGTGTTACCACAAGTTCTAGCAGGCCCTAAGGAGGGAAATCCTAAGGGTTAAAGAACTAGACTAATGATAACAATGGGACAATGTCGCATTGTCACCAAAACTACTATCCCTTGCTCTTTACAGATTTTCACCGATGAGAGGAGCCCCGGTACATAACCAATAACCTTTAATTGATGTTATAGGGTTTGAGGTACTATGCGATGATGTAGGACTTCTCAAGGGAAGCTCTATATGATGTTATGGCACGTTAAAAGGATTTTCATTCCTTATTAGAGACCTAGAAGAAACTTGCACGAGATCTAAGGTTTTGTGAATTATCGTGGTTAAATTTACTTCCTAGATCAAGTCAAGGAGAAGAAAAGGATTCTTAGGATTTGTTCCAATGAATACTAAGCTCATAAAACCCTCAAAGAAGTCCTCAAGTCAAGGAAATGCATACTAGGGTTTCCCTTCTAGGGCACACCTTAGGAAAAGGTTTTTATGGATGAAAACACAAGGGATTCTTGTCAAACATTGAGGACTTGTAGCTAAGACCCTAAGCTTGAATTCTATGATACCGTAATCCACCCCTTCACTCTAGGAAACTTCGCTAGATGCCCTAAACTAGGTATCCAAGAAGAAGGTACGAGAACTTTGGGAGAAGAGAATATGGAGAAAGAAGTATTTGATTACGAAATTGTTTGGACCAGTGCCTTCTCATTTGGGCTCATGGAGTCCTAGATGTTACAAATTTTCCATAATTGTCTTGAAGGAGGTCAAGAATTGATGCCCTAGCTACCAAAACTTTGCAATTACCCACTCAAAATTTATGGAGTTTTATGGAGGAAATACAAACTTTCATCCACTAGGAATATTCATCACATGTCATGCTATGAGTATCATGTGCAATTCCCAACCAAATAGCTTTCAAAATAAATCTTCAACAATTAGGGCACAATATAACACTAATCTACTTGCAAAATTCCATACATTAGACATTTTTCGAGAAGGAAACTTCAACAAGAGGCACCTAACATGACAATATGATATATCCAACCACAAATCAAGAGATAGGTCCAAAGAAAATCGAATTTGAGCTCCGAATATCAAAATGCATCCAACATAACAAATAGCTATAATCCTATGGAGACCTAGTAGGTTGAATTATTAGCCCAAGCCCCGTAACATTATGAAAATGTGCAAAATACTTCCCTTTGTGACAAGCCGACCAAGTAGCTTTTACAAATGATCGCTTCACCCGGGGGTGTCAAAATGATCCTCTGGTGGACCTGGGCCCCATCTAGGTTGCCGAACCCATGATGAAACGGCCTACGAGTCACATATAATATCCAATGTGCATCCTCACAATTAGGTACACTAATTAATTGGTACATCTAAGTGAACCAAGCTTGTTTATCAAGGGAACGTTGAGACTTCGTAGTGGGATTCCTTTCCAAATTTCGTGTTACCTCCCTAGGTAGGAGTGTGTAATAAACAACCCTATTAGGTGTTGTCGGTCGCAAAGGGGAAAGACAGGTTCTTGGTACATCCTTTAACTGATAGGTGTCACGTGAATGATGATGAATCGATGCAGACACAGTGGTCTCAAGGCCAAATGGCATGGGTTCAAGGATGGAAATTATGATTATTTTGATGTATAGATGTAGGAGGGAGAAAGCGTGGATACATGAGTTACCCCGTCAAAGGGTACCGTAGTGGGAGAAAGCGGGTTAGCCAGGTACTGTATTGTGCAGGTTGAAGAAAGCCCTCTATGGGTTGAAGCAAGCCCCCGGGGCTTGGTACGAGGGGATAGATAGCTACTTGATGAAGTTGGGATTCACTCGAAGTAATGCTCTTCCGAACCTTTATTTTAAGGTCTATAGAGAAAGGCCTCTCATTTTGGTTCTCTATGTGGACGATCTCTTCCTCACAAGTGCTCACCCTCTCATTCAACAGTGTAAGAGGGAGCTAGCTTTCGAGTTTGAGATGAAAGACCTAGGATTGATGCACTACTTCCTAGGCTTTTAGGTATGGCAGAGGGGCTGTGCGAGATTTTCTATTTCTCAAGGAAAATATGTCGTGGAAGTCACTGAGAGATTTGGTCTGCATTAATTATAAGTCCGTGTCGACCGATGGAACTCAACTTTAAGAAGTTGAGTGGAAACGCTATTGGGCCTGTGCTAGAAAATCCTACCGAGTATCAACAAATCGTGGGGGCCCTGATGTTCTTAGTGAACTCCAGTTCGGACGTATGTTTTGCAGTGAACACTTTGAGTCAACATATGGTTGATCCTCATCACATTCACCGGATTGGTACCAAGAATCTGTTGAGATATCTTCGGGGCACAATCAACCATGGGCTGAGATACACTGCCGGGAGTTTAAGACTCCGTGGATACACTGATGCCGATTGGGTTGGCAGTGTGGTGGATCGCAAGAGCACATCTGGATGTTGCTTCACCTTGGGTTCTGCTTCGATATCTTGGATGAGCAGGAAGCAGAAGTCGGTGGCTTTGAGCATTGTTGAGGCCGAATCCATTGCAACGAGTATGGCGTACTATGAAGTTGTTTGGTTGTGAAAGCTCTTTAGTGAGTTGTTTTGGCATGTGCTAGATACCACTGTTATCCTTTGTGATAACCAGAGTGGGATTCGTCTTTCAGAGAATCCCGTGTTCCACGATCGATTTAAGGACATTGATATTAGGTACCAGTTTATCCGGGATATGGTACATCGAGGCGTCGTAAGGCTCGATCATATAGGAATTGATGAGCAAGTCGTGGATATTCTTACAAAGCCCCCAAGGAAGGTCAACTTCCTAACCTTCCGTGAGAAGTTTGGAATCGTGGAAAGACCTTATTCGGAGGGTCCTTCTTGAGTTGGACAATGAGCTCTGGGAGCTCTAGGGGGCTTGGGGATAGCTTGTTGGAGCTATAAGCACATATGGGGCTATGCTTGACGAACCTTATTATGCTTCTGCCCCACCGATGATATTCAGTTGGTTCACCTCTCTTTGATCTTATGCCCCGCACGCATCCAGCCCATGGATTTTCAGACTCATGGGAAGTACCTCTCATTTGGCCAATGAGGTGGGAAATTTGGATAGAGACCATAGCAAGACCGATGGATGCATCGGATATTGTCGTACTCTCTATGTCTAGGATGGCACGTGTCCAACACCATGATCTGTGATCAAGTATGATGAGGTTTTTACCTCTAAACTGACTTTGGGTCAATAAACTAACTTCGGGTTAGTAGGAGACTCTTTTGATTCCAAGAGAGGTTTTTACCTCTAAGCTGACTTCGGGTCAGATGTGTTTGATGTCTTCGTGACTCACCTTTTGTTCTATCTAAAATGAAGAGCCAGCAAAGCAAGTTACGACAGGATGATGCACAATGTTTGGTAAAAGTACATGATGGTATTGATGGATGGCACTTGTGGACAGATGGAGTTCTCCCTAGTTGCGAGGGAGTGTTAATTTTGGGCAACTAGGTCCAAACTCCATGTTCCACTGCTCATATGAAAATGGTCATGTTTTTGTTGGATTCCTCTTTGGGAGAGGTGCAAGATTGATCTAAAGATCATCTTGATCGGATGAGCAGAACATTTATTTTGAATTTATTTTCCACATGTGCAGGGTCAGCCAAAGTTGCAATGTAGGCTCACATTCCTAATAGATGTGTCACACACCCTCATTGATGGATATAAATTAGAGAAACTCGGATGTTATTTCATCATCAACTCATCACATGTTCTGTCATTGTGATCTGATTGGTTCAATGTCCTTTGGAGGCCTTTTTCCCCTCACACGTGTGGAACACAAGTCTGAAATTTCCGGATATGTTTAGGGCGCTTTTGTAGCAGCGTTGGCCAGGGTTGACCGTGGTAAAACCTTGGTTGTTTGACCTCAAATATCTGCAGAAAATCTGATTTTAGGAGGTCGTACAGCTAGGCACTAAAATCGAGGAATTATGGGTTGTTTGACTGAAACCCTAGTTTGGTGAGTTGAATTTTCTGCTGCTGCATGCATTGACTTTTCTGGGCTGTTCTTGAGTTGACTTGCGTTGACTTGTGATGAGCTGTCTTTGAGGGCTGTGGGTGTGACACATGAAGTGCTGGCTGACCGTGAAAGACTTTGCTGGTTGAAGCATCCGGTTGACCGCCGTAACGCAACAATATCTCATATCTTTGTTGGACAAAAGGAATTGTAAATGTGATCTATATTTGGCTTGTCTTCTATTGATCTATTATTGTGTTCTATCAGCATTTTACTTTCATGTTTATGTGATTGCTATTTTGTATCGGGCCTAAGAAAGATTGAAGTAAAACTGCATCAAGCATAGAACACCATGGTTATCAAAATTTAACACTTTGTATTATCAACCAAAACCCTTCGTTTAAATGACAATGCCTTATATATACATGTGAGACCCTAGGGCTAATGGAAGGTACAAGATTGACCCTAGGGATAATGGAAGAGTGATACCTAGTGTAACTTTAGTATCTGCTTCACACGTTTTAGGTCAATTTCTCTCTAACACAGGGGGAAATACATAAAAGAAACTAAGTCTAATGAATGATAATAATTTCAAAGTGTTTAAGTCTTATGATTAATATGATTTGTGATATTTCATGATTTATATTGTAGATTTATGCAAATAGAAAATAAAAGGATGGGATTTTTATTTTATTTTCGAGAGTGGTTGAATGGAAACAATAATGTTTAAACTTGAATTATGACTATGGGGTCTAAAAGTAAGATTTGAAGGGTTGTTTGTTTAACAATGATTAGTACCAACAAAGTTGAAAATTGCATATTGTCTCGAAACCTTTCCTCGCTATCAATTGATGCAAAAAATTTCGTTGAAAGGACCTGTTAGCGCAAAATTTTGTAGGCTTTGTGCAAATCCTCTCTATGAAGATCCAAACCTTGTGGCAACAAGAGAATGGCCACCACTATCACGTCAACAACCTTTCTCCAGCTATATAGTGGTATGTTGTACCACAAGAAATAATTCCTTGTATCTGGATCACCTAGAGTATATTCAACAAGGAAGGTTTAAGCGATGTGGCATGTTTTTGTAGAAACGAGTCTAGAAGCAAAATGTAATCTATCAAATCTTATATAAACATAAAAGTGAGAAATTCACTGGTTTACTTTTCATTTTTTATGGTTATATCTTTCTATATATTATTTTATGTATATATTTTTCTATTGTTAGGGCTTTTTGAATAATAAAAATCAAGAACAATTATAGAATTTTGTAAAAAGAGATGGTTGTTTGGTGGAATAAGGAGTGTGCCTTATTTCCACTAGGGATATGGGGTCAAATTGGTGCCCCTCTTGAGTTGGTTAATCAATTCTTGTGGATTATGGTCGGAGGTGGAATTTCAAAAGTTAAATGAGCTCGCGCCTAATCAAGAACAAGTT
>JAXQQM020071708.1:0-91508 GCA_034641835.2 Pinus albicaulis | reverse complement strand
TGTGGAATCTGCTAAGGATATCCACAATATACTTCCCCTGCCCCAGGAAGAAATGCCCCTCCTCCTGCCACACCTCCAAACCCAAAAAGTAATGCATCAAGCCGATGTCCTTCATCTCAAACTCCGCCGCAAGATCTCTCTTGCGGTGCTCTATGAGTCTCTCTGCACCTGTAATGACCAAGTCATCCACATACAGCACCAGAATGAGAGGCTCCTCACCTATCACAATATAGTAAAGGTTCGGATCTGCCTCACTCTTTGTGAAACCCATCTTCTGCAAGTATGTATCTATCTTGGAGTACCAAGCTCTGGGAGCTTGCTTCAGGCCATAAAGGGCCTTCTTCAGTCTGCACACATGGGACTCCTTCCCATGCACCTCAAAGCCATGTGGCTGCTCAATGTACACCTCCTCCTGTATGAAGCCATTGAGAAATGCGGTCTTCACATCCATCTGGTGGATCTTCCAACCCATCTCTACTGCTATCGATATAATGGAGCGGATCGAAGTATATCGAGCCACGGGAGCGAAGGTCTCCTCATAATCAACTCCCTCTACCTGGGAGAACCCTCTAGCCACAAACCTCGCTTTGAATTTCTCAATGCTGCCATCTGCAACATGCTTTACCTTGTAAAGCCATCTGGAAGTAACCATGGATTTTCCCTCAGGCCTCGGCACCACCTCCCAAACATCATTCTTCATGATAGAAGAATACTCTTCCTGCATGGCCTCTCTCCAGACCTGTTGGCTAGCTGCCTCCTCATAGCGAGAAGGCTCAGAGTCAAGGATGCTGGTAGCCATTTCAATATAGCTACAAAACCTCTCATGTGGTCTGCTCTCTCTGACTGGCCTCTTAGGCTCAGCAATAGATGTGGCATCTCTCAAGGTGTCCTAAAGCCACTTGGGCTTCCTCTTCCCTGAGCACACTTCTCCCGCTAGAGAATAAAACTCCTCCTCCTCAACATCAGGATCCTGAACTCCTGACTGTCTGTCTGCTGTCCTCCTGCCTACACCTGAACCTGTAGATGCTGAGGTACCATGGGAACTATCCATCAGTGGACTCCCCAGTGAACTGCTATATGGACTGCTCTGTGTGCTGCCCGGAGCACTACCCCTCTGGCTCGGTGAGCCACTCCCCACTGACAGACCTGACATCGTCATAGATGTACCTCCCGATCCTCCTGATCCCTGCCCACTCGATCCCTACGACTGACTCAACTGTTGCTGAGGGTCTGGCTGATCCAGATACTCTAACTCCCATGACCTCCTAAAGGCCCTGTCCTCTTCGAACTTCACATCCCGCCTGACAACAACTTTCCTCTGTGCAGGAATGTAAATCCGAAAGGTCTTTGAGGTCTCACTATAGCCCAACAATATACCCTTCTCTGCAGTGGGCTCTAGTTTTGTCCTCTTCTCCTTGGGTATGTAGGAGTATGTGATACACCCAAAGATACGAAGATGACCAATATCAGGCTTCTTCCCAGAAAAATCCTCCTCCGGAGTCATGTGCCCCAAGGCATGATGCAGACTCCTGTTCTGCAAATAAATAGTTGTGTTGCAGGCCTCTGCCCACAAAAAAAATGGCAACCCTTGATCATGTAACATGGCTTTGGCAGCCCCTCCGATGGATCTGTTCTTCCTCTCCGCAACCCCGTTTTGCTGGGGGTTGTAAGGAACAGTGAACTCCCTCCTAATGCCTGCCTTTGCACAATAGTCAACAAACTCTCCAAGGGTGTACTCTCCCCCATTTTCCGACCTCAGGGACTTGATCTTTCGACCTGTCTGTGTCTCCACAATAGCTCTAAACTCCTGAAACCGCTTGAAGACCTCACTCTTGGTCTTCAAGAAATAGATCCAGGTCCTCCTGTAGTGATCATCAATGAATAAAAAATAGTACTCATATCCACTCAAGGAAACATGAGACATCCGACCGCTCACATCGGAATGAATCAAATCAAGTATCCCAGTCGCTCTGCTGTCACTGCTGGGATAAGGGGATTTGGCAAACTTGCCCATCGCACATCCTCTGCAAGTATCAAAGTGATCGGTACTGAAATCTGGCACACCTGTAGTGATCTCCCGCAAAGTCCTCAAGGCTCCATGATACATGTGCCCCATCCTGCGGTGCCAAATCTCACACTGCTCAGAACTGCTAGCTCTGCTGTCGGTACTGCTGCTCAATGCCAAAAGGGACTGAAATGCAAATTTGTACACCTTTGCATGGCGTACACCTATCACTCTAGCTGAATCAGCTGGAGTGCCCCTGGGATACATCAACACCTGTCCTCCCCTGAACAGTACCTCATATCCTTTGTCCTCTAAAGCTGAGACAGATATGAGGTTCTTCCTCATCCCTGGCACATAAAGAACATCTGACACTTTCAAGGGAGGTTTAGACTCCCTCTGAAATGTCAATGTTCGCACACCGACTGCTCTAACAACTCTGTAATCACCAAGTACTACCTCTATATCAGTGCCACTCTCTGAAAGCTCTGAGAAGTTCTCACGGACTCCTGTCATGTGACATGAAGCCCCACTGTCCACATACCAGATACCCGAAGATGCTCCGCTAATCGAGGGAAAAGCATGCTCCGTCTGAACCTTTATGGTAGATAATCCCACACTAGAGGACTCACACGCAATGAACCCAAACTCCCGGTCAAAACGATCTGCAAAATCCTCAACCACTGCTGAAGCTGCGATGCTCTGGTTCTTCCCCTTCTTCTTCTTCTTCTCCAGACACACAACTGCATAGTGTCTCATCTTCTGACAATTCCAACACTTCACCTTGGTATAGTCCTTCTGTGTGTTATCCTGTTTACCTTTACCTTTGCCTTTGCCCCCACCATTTCTTGTGGAAGCCTGCTTCTTCCCTTTGCCTTTCTTGCATCTTGCCAACAGTGCTACATCCTCATCCTGCTCAACTGGCTTGGCTGCCCCAAGCTAACCTTTCCTGATCTCTGTCTGAATGCAATCATCCCAAAACCTCTCCCATGTGGGAAGGGTCTCACGTGCACAAACCCCGTCAACAAAGTTCATCCATGAACGGGGGAGGCCATTCACTGCAATCCGCACCAACTCAGTGGGTGGAATGGCCTCTCCAATCGCCGCCAACTCATCTCTCACATTAGTAATCTTTGTGAGATATCCAGCTGCACTATCATTACCCATCTTAATGGTCTTCATCTTTCCTTCAGGACCATTTTTCGGTTCTCATTGGTACTCTGGTAGAGATTGGACAATGTTGTCCACATCTCATGAACATTTCTCTTTCCTCTCACATGAGGAATGCAATGGTCTTTGATTCCATCTAGAATCAGTCTCTTACCCTTGTTGTTCTTTTTATTATATTCTTCCAACTGAGTAGCATCAGTAGGCACATTTACAGGGTTATGTGCGGTATGCACCATAATGTCCCAGACTTCTGCCTCCTCAAAGATACTTTGCATTCTCTCCTTCCAAATGTTGTAATTGGAATTCCCATCCAACCTATCCTCCACCCTCAGTCCCAAAGACATCCTGCTGTCCTAAAACTAAAAAATAGCACTGTTGTGGTAAAGATAAAACTATTGTTTGTGAAAAATCAGCTTGCTGGAATTTTCTGAGTGAAAAATCAGCAGGCTGTAATTTTCCTCCTTGCTGTCCCAAACTGCTCTTTCAGCACTCAAGCTCTGATACCATGTAGAAATTTATAGTTTCCCACCCCGGTTTTGAGTTTTCACCTTATTACTCCAAAATAATTAAATGCCCTTTCCCATATCCATACATTTAACAAGCTGGAAAATAAATTTTGCTGAAAACACAAATTCTAGAAAAATTACAGAATGCTGGAAAATGCAGAAATAAATATCAGCACACATAAAACAGTCTTTCACACATTTTGACACATATATTTTTGGTCAAGGTGACCCTGGAAAAACCCCCTACAATTCTTGGGGAAAACCAGTCTGAAAGCTTCTCTTTATTTTTCTAAAAAATTCTTTTTACAGTGAGACAGAAATATACACAGCAAAAATTACAGCAACCTCAAAAACTGTACTTATCTCGAAAACCGTGCCAAAACTCCACCTCAGTTTCTGTGCCCACAAAAAAAAAGAAATTACAACAAACAGTCCAGCATTAAATGTTGTACAGACAGCATTGAAATCTGTGTTGTACGGCTGTATGGCTGCCTTGAAAAACGTGCTGTATGGCCTGTCAAAACTGTTATACGGCTGCCTCGAAAAACGTGATATACGGCTGCCTTAAATCTGCTGTATGGCCTCGATTTCAGCGCTGATTTTTCTGCTGTACAGATTCAGAAAACAACCCTCTCTCTCCTACTGTACGGACCTCAATTTCCATGCCTTCAAACTACTGTACGGACCTAAAAAACGTGTAGCATTAAATGATGTCTTTCTTCCCTCGAAATTTTTTCCCTCTTGCCTCAAACTTCGTTCTCTGCTCTTGTTGTATGGATTTGCTGAATATCATTGCTGCTGCCCTCCTCCTTCTCACTGCTCAGAAAAATTTCCAGCTCTCTCCTTCTCCTTCTCTCAATCTGCTCATGAAAGAATGAATGATCTTTTCCTCCTTTTCCTCCTTTAACCTAACCCTAAGTGACTTTTGGGGAATCCCTAAATCCAATGGCTGAAATAGATTGAGATCTAAGGCTGAGATTAAATGCTCATTTAAATCTCACTTTCTATTTTTTAATTCACCCCACTTTAATAAAGACCCACTTAGTCATTTATTTCCAAAGTCACTCTTCCTTTCTAATTTTACATTGACTTTATTAAAGTCACTTTAAAATTAGACTTTAGTAACTTTATCACTTAAAGTCACTTTAAAATTAGACTTTAGTAAATTTATCACTTAAAGTCACTTTAAAATTAGATTTGAATTTATAACTTTATAAAGTCACTTTAGGAGAAAAATTAAATTCTTTTGGACACTTTTCCCTAGGCCAAAGATCAAAGCCTTAGGGAACCACCTGTCCTCCGGTACCAAATTTCAACAAAAGTGACCATAACAGGTAGAAGGAACCTTAACCATACAAGTATATTATGAGTGATTATAAACATCATATGTAATCTAAATTGTAGAAAGTGATCATGATGAAGAGTTGTGGTGCTCTAGGTTACTATAATTCTTGTTGCATATAACAATAACTAGGGTAATAGAGGTATGTGAATATCAATATAAAAGGATAGAATCCTTAATAAAAATAATAGGAGGAAGAGGTTGTGAGCCATAACCTATCAAGATCAATGAAAGGAAACTCATGAAATTCAAAGGTTGAAAATATACCAAGAGATGGTAGTAGAAATGTAGAATGCGGGTGGTTAGTAAGGAAAAATTGGTTAATGGGAAAAAGATGTGAAACAAGACATCCTTACTATTGGATTCCATGATATGCAGAGGAATGAGAATGATACCCCCTTTAAACCTTATATTCTTGATCTTTTATGAGTATGATATGTGACGTATTATAACTCACACAAATGTTTAAACTTCCAAATATTAGTATAGTTTATATGTGTATTCACCAATAATCATATTAGAAAATATGTGATGTGTATGAATATATTTTATTATTAAAGTACGAGATGAAGCTTGATGAAAAAAATATATTTCTTGTGGTATCAGCGATGTGCATAATGTGAGGACTGGTCATAATTATTTTCTTGTTGTGGATTCAATTTCTCAATTCCATCATCTCCATAGAGAATAGGCTATGACAACCCTTTTTGTCGGCCCTCTTGTAAATTTTATTATGAATTGTAAAACTAACATAAATTAATGTGAATAATGAAAATGATGGTTGGATAATATGAGACACATATTCAATTTTTTTCATGAGAAAGAGTTTCTTTCTAGCCATATATTTCATTTAAATTACCACCTAAATCCATGTTGGAGGAGATGGCCTTGTCGTACGTAGTTAACACAAGGAATATGATTATGAATTGAGGAAAAGTTCACAGGCCAAATCACAGATCACACTGATAGGGTAAACACAAAAGAGGAGTCGAGAGAAGAAAATGGGAGACAATATAATACAGAGGGAATGATGCGCAAGGTGGAGAGGATAGGATACATGAAGCAACACGAAACCCAGGGACTTGTTTTTGTCTCTTGTATGCGTATATGATGTGTTTGTGCAATACTTCATGATTGATTATGAAATTAATGTGCATGAGTGCTCCCTACGATCAAAAGTCAAACAATGTTCCAAAGTATTTCCTGTTAAGGCCTAGGCATGCCTATGTCTTTAAGTCCATAAGATATTTCAGTGGAATATGGATCCTCTAGTGATAGATAGGCTAAGAAACTCATGGAGGTTTGTTGGATGAGAATCACCACGAATGTGGCTATGTTCTTGGAGATAATAAAACCATTAGAGGCTATGCTATTTTAGAATTTACTAAGAGGTTGAGCCACCCTAGATCTAGTGTGTTGATAGCACTTGGTGTAGTATTGGGGGCTGGGAACACATGTGTGAGCACCATTGGGAAAATGTTCGAAAGTGCACTCTAATACTTACAATAGAAATAAAATTCAAAAACCTCATTTTATTTATAAATATCTCTATCCAAGAGTGAATTGAGACTCTCTATGCCTTTCTTAAACCCATGTGTTTTTTCTCTTCTAGATTCTAAACCCATTTTGGTGTAATATTTTGGAGCTACTTAGAACACCTGAGAAATGGACTATGTTTATCATATGAGAGTGAATGGATGATAACTGCTGAGAAATTTCTTCTTGAGACCGTGAATATAGCTTGGGGGTGGTTACCTACAAAAAATATTGCAATGAATTTGTCCTACGGTTGGGTGGAGAGTTAAATTCCCACTGCAAGTTTCTAGTTCTTTGAAGATAATAAGATACATTTCTTAATTATATACTTGATGCATTGAAAATATGAACACCATTCTTATGTGATACATACATGTGTTAGTATTTTTAATGGAGGAATATGTTATTCCTATTTGTCTATGATGAGAATATTTATGTATATGTGTAATTATCATGGTTATAAGGGGCTTGCAGGCCTCTTCATAAGGTAATATGTTCATGAAGTGTAGATTTGTTCATATGATAATGCGTGACTGTAAAATGTGGTCGCATAAGATTTTACAATGTAGGAATTCCATTAGTTGGTATGTTGTGGATATTAAGGCTCATGGTATGTTTGAGACAATGGTCATATTTTCCAATTAGGGATTGAGTATGATACATCATATAGTTTATTAGTTCGATCTCATCAATGGGAATCTAGTTGAAGAGAAGGTAAGGTTGATGTTTAGTCAAGAGGGTGGATATTATGCTACCAAAAATTTAGTGCAAATAGGCCAAGAAAAAATTTGATGGAAGGAAATCTAACGTAGCTCCATTCTGATTCTACCAAAGGCTACTCAAAATCTATGTTTGGTTGAGGCTTGAGTTGAGTCAATGAGTTTGTGCCTTTTCATAGTTAGAAAGGCGTTGAATTTTAACAATGAGTTTTCACTAATGAGTGTGGGGCCATTATGGGCAGATCCTGATTGTTGGGGAAGCCAATTCATCCAATCTTACCGACCAATGAGGCAATGGATTGTTTATTTGTTACATATATGAAGTTTTTTGAATAGGGAAGGGTTCCGTGTAGATCATGGTAAATATTATCTATTGTTTTCCTAGATAGAAGTTATCAGGGTATTTTTCAATTTCATGTGTTAATATTATTGATTGTCAACCTAGATGAAGGTTTCAACTAGTCGGTACCATTGATTATTTTTCAACCTATATTACGGTTTTGTTTAGTCATAGTAAGTTAATTGGTTGGGTCATTTCGACTGATCATGTATAGTTGTGGTAAGTTGATTTCTCTATTAATTTTGAAAATCATGTCTATTCATGGTAAGTTGATCTGTTGGGTAGTTTGATTGATATTTTCTAGTCATGGTAAGTTGACTAATCATTTGTAGTTGTGATAGGTCAATTTTTTTCGTAACACGGCTTTAGTTGGTAAGTCATTTATTTGTTCTAAGTTGATTAGTCATTGTAATTTGATGGGGTGGTTTATCTGTACTCGTTTTGTCTTGTCGATTGGTCGTGTTTGGTAGACCATTTAGGATATGTTGAAAAACAACCTACTAGTTGAGTAAGATGGTGTATTCCAAATTTAATTTTGTACGCTTTGGAAAAGTAGGAATTTTATAACCCCATTTCGTTAATGACTTCTTGGAAGTTAGGTTAATTGAAAGTAACACCTTCCACAAGGTTTGTTTAGTCTAAGTCTTGGAAGGGATCATTACACATTCCATATAGGTCTACACAGTAGAAGGAAAAGACCCTCTAGCGGACATTTTTGAGGAAAAACTTATAAAAATAGCCCTGATATCCTTTTGTAGCGGAGGTCTCTAGAGGAGGTTGGCGAGTTGAGGTTTTTTCAGATGTTTGTTTTCCTGCCTTTCTCATCGTAAACTACATCGATACGTTTTACTCAGAACACACTAGTGCGTACTTAAAATTGGCACATTGAGACACTATGATCTCTATACAAACATGCTCTATGTGTCTAAGTACTATAGTGCACCGAAGCTCTACATATAAATAGGCTTGGTTCGTATCCATAATCCAGCGCACCGTAATGACCTGTGATGCACCATCTATAATACTACCTAGTGCATCTCAAAAACTTGTGCACCAAAGCAGGGTTAAATAAAAAAAAACTACCGGCTAGAAAATGTCATTTTTAATTCTTCAATGCTCAAGACTTCTCAAGCACCGGCATGAGTTTTTCTTGTGTGAGGCACCCTACCATCGGTGCTCCCATTGCACACATTGCTTTCCTCCATTGACCACCTTGTGGAGTTTTATTTTTTGAAGACAGTGGGCATATTTGGTTTCTTCAATCCATCAGCAAATATTTCTCCTCGACACGCAAATGTAAATTTATTATACTTGTTTCTAAATAAATAAATGTTTTAGCAAATTATGTTTTGAAAAAAGTTAAAATTAAGCATTAAAAAAAAAAAAAATATGTGCAGTGTGCTCGAGCCATTCGGCTTGCACTATTCATGATGTTGCCTATAAATTTACAATACCATGCTACAAATGGTGTTAATGAGCCTTTTCCGGTATTGAAATAATGTGCACCATGACTAATTTAAAAAATAACATGGCAATGTGGTCATTTAAACGACCACACCATTCACTATGTAGTAGTGTCAAGAAGGTGGTGCATTGACCAAACTAACCGCCCCAGGGCGGATAGTTAGGTTAGTGTACCACCTGCCTAATAGAATTACATAGTCAATGGTATGGTCGTTTACAGGACCGTACCATTCACCATGTACTGTTTTTGGGTGGTGCATTAACCAAACTATCGCCCTGGGGTGGATAGTTAGGTCAACGGACTGCCCATCGAACAACAATACATGGTCAATGGTGCATTTATTTACAGGACAATAACATTGACCATGCATTGTTGTTGGGTGGTGCATTTCCCAATCTATCCACCCTGGGAAGGATAGTATCATCAATGCATTGTAGAAAAATATTTCCATATTTTGCAGTGCATGAAAAGTTTCCATGCACACTAAGTGTGGTGCATGATAAAAACATACGCACCAGTATCGATGCATGATTGTTTTTGTGAGCGCATCAACTATTTTTTTTTTAATTATATATATACATACATTTCTCATTTAATAAAAAAAATGTATTTAATATGTGAATCATTCAACGAAGTCAATGGAGAGAACAAAGGGAACAACAAGAACGTATGGAGAACTAGTATAACGTGATTCACATCTGGGAGGCATGAGAGAGGGAGAGACTTATGTACCTTTTCCCTATTATGGAAACCAACTAGTTGCTCATAAGGGAGGTAGGCCTCCTCAAGTTCTATGAGTAGGCTACATCCCTGAAGGGCCATAGTGGGTTATTGGGACAGCTAATCTTCAGGTGGGATGCCCAGTAATAGGCTTTCAAGGTCTATCCTGGCCTGTGGTTTGTGCCCACCGAGGAGGAAATATATTTGATTACTAGAATATCTAGGAGAGGGCATGATTTTTCCCAGTTCCCAGATGTCCCCGTTAGCTATGCAGCAAGGAGTTAGTTTACATACTTCCAGAGATACATTAGGGATGATATAGTTTCTCATATATATTTTCAGGCATCTGGTGGTCAGTTGCATATTGCTTCGTTTGGTGTAGAGGAGGTGAGGTGCTTCTCACTACTGTTGAGGACCATTGCACACTATACTAGTGATGGGAGATCCATTAGTTTCCCACTTTTATTTCATGTTGATTCTTTATTCCAATCTTAATGACTTGTTAGATGGTTTGCAATTTTTTTGTGGCAGTTTTTTACATCATTAGATAGATGTCGTTCTCAGGCACGTGGGAGGTTGACCTTCCATTTTTCTTCAAATTTTTTATTTTTTATTTTCTTATAGGTTTCTAGGGACGAGGACTACTTTTTTTCTCTAGCCTCGTAGGCTAACATTGCATATACAGATGTAGATGTGGGGCCAAATCATGCCTAAGAGGGGCCAGTCTAACTTTCCCGCCAAGATATCTATTGATTCATTGAAGTTTCTATCCAATGTTGATGATCACTCATTTATTCTAGTGCCATGTCTGTACTCCGATTTGGATTGGCGAGGGTGTACCAACATCCTCTTCACACGGGATGAGTCGTCGGATGCAAGAGGTAGTACTAGTGTTTTCTTTAAATTAGTATAGTTCCATTTTATTGTATTAATTAATTAAAATTATAAAATTTACTCTAACACATTATTTAACTTGTTTTATTAAAATTTTTAATGCAAATGTCTAATTATTATTGTGTACTATATATTTTGTAGATATTGGGACATTCGTTGCAGATATGTTTCCACCCCCACCGAATGATCTCGGTGTAGATTGTGACAAGGAGATGGAAGATTCGAAGGATCGAGGTGATAGATATGATCCTGGTCAAGTGTAGTCACCGCATGTCGAAGATCATGATGACTAACCAATGTACAATCATGATTAGAAGGCATCGTTTGAGCAGTCTACTCAATCTCATTAAATACCTAGTCTTGAGAAGGCACCTGATCTTATGTAGGTAGGTCCATCTAAGGAGGTAGGTCCATATGAGCAGGCCACACCATCCACTTAGTAGGATCCACCATAGAGGAGTCATCAGTAGGTAGTTCCTAAGCAAACTACACCATCGACTGATTAGCAGGCACCTCTAGAGCAGCCATGTCATCTATCTGAGCATGAGGCCACACCATCGGTTGAGAAAGCCTCTACTAGTACTAGTGCTAATGTACCACTAGATATTTGACATTTATATGTAGTTATATTAGAATTGTATGTTTTTGACATTACACAGTTTATATATGTGTGTGTGTTTGTGTGTGTGTGTGCCTGTGTGTTATACATTGCTTGTGTTTTGTTAGATGATCATGATCACGATGATTAGATGATCTTAGTGATTTGAATGTGTATTTTAGTCGAATATGATGTTCGTACGGCGGTTATCATGATCGTGATGTTTATTTTTAATATTAAATCATGATATTTATTAAATATTATGTCGTGACTGTAATTGAAATTTTAATTTTAATTGTAATTGTATGTAAAATATATGTAAAATTGTAATTGTAATTGTATGTAAAATTGTAAATTTGTAAATGTAGTTGTAGTTGTAATTGTATGCAAAATTCTAAAATTTTAATTGTAATTCTAATTCTAATTGTATTTTTAATTTTAATTGTAGTTGTATGTAAAATATTTGTAAAATTGTAATTGTAGTTGTATTGTGAAATTGTGAAATTGTAATTCTAATTGTATGTATTATCATCATTCAACTTGATTAAAAGTTGTGAATTTGTAAAATTGGAAATTAATTGTCTATTTTGAACCATAACTACCGTAAGTAAAATGTATACCATAAATTTTGTTAAATTACCATAATTGTAAAATTGTAAAATTGTAAATTTATATGAATATAAATCATTTTAAAATACTAAATCTAGAATAATATGAATTTTTGTAAGATAATAAAGTTTAGAAAATAATTCAAATAAATTCATGTTTGGAATTATCATTATTTTATTATGACCTTACATACCAAAAATAACATTATATATTTTGCAGATATCATTCGCACATGTTTAAAGCACTCCAGTAGTTATTATTTTATGAATTGACATTATAAAAAAAATAACTTCATACAGTGTGTCATTGTTTTCGAGATCAACATAATTGAAAATTATCAAGTGAAATGATTTTAACATTAATGCAATGCAAACCAATTAATTCAAAACACATATTATAATGTTTCGAAAAAAAAGAGTCTTATATATAAGGTAAGTCCTCTTCTTTATAAAAAACCAAACTTAAAAAATATAAATGATGAAATAAAACATGTACCATATCACTCTCAATTCTCATGATCACCCTCAATATCTTCCAGCTCACTTGGCATGATAGCACTATTGTTCTAAAAAAATATGTTTTGATCTAGGGTCATGTCTCAATATGAACCACCAGTCATTATCCAACACATCTAGGTAAAAAATAACGTGGTTCCAGCGTTTAGGGAAAACATAGGGCTCCTTAGATTCATCCTACATCTTTCTAGAGTTGATACATATCAGCCTACTATCACAATCTTCCTTTAAATTATTCTGATCAAAGGTGTCCAGCCACTTGCACCTAAAAATAACACATTGGAAACAAGAGAAATTGACTTCAATGATCTCTTGTACCTTTTCGACGTAACCTAATGTACCTCATACTAGGTTTTGATCATGGTGACTAGCTCGACTAGATTGATCAAACTCGACTTCCACTCCACAGTCTTGTGCCATGAATCCATTATCTTCATTTTCTGTGCCAAAATGGTGTACATATTCGGACATAGATGGGAAAAAATTCACCTATAAAAAAGTTAAAAAATCACAGTGTCATGTGTCTTATAATAACCCAACTGTTAAAATATGAAATATAGATGTTATCTTTAAAATCTGCATTATTAAGTTTAAAATGTACATAAATAGATTATTACAGAGTGGGTGCACCCAATCTCGACATTTAACGCATCATATCCAGCACGTGGGTAACGGCCGATTGCACCATATTTCTCTCTGACTTGGTTAGCAACCTAATTGTTCAGGCATATAATTGGCATGTTTTCTTTTAAATGCTCAGGATAAGATACACTTCTACCATTCAACTATCTAAATTATTTCATGTCACTGTCTCATTTCATCCTCTTTTGTTCGTACAATGCAACCCACGATTGTGTCACATCGGAATTGTAAAGAATGAATTTATTGATTGCTTCAATTTCTACATCTGTTGATGAAATCAAACCGGCATATAGAAAATACGAGAACAAAATATACATCATATCAAATTTCAACATGAATATTTACGTTGTGTAAATTTGAAAAATTATAAGTCGCTTACTCTTTATCAAGTGTATTTTTCCATTCGTTTGAAGCGACTCCCCTTCTCTTTTTTCTTCATCCCTTTCATTGTCCCAAATCACCACACCTAGTCTGTTGTTGATATGCTTGATGTAATCATTATATAATAGAAAGACTCATACGATATGTACCCCTCTACCATAGACCCCTCGGGTTTTTCCCTTTGTCGAACAAAACCTTTCAATTTCTTCATGTACCTCTCTAAGAAGAACATCCAACGATACGAAACTACCCCAAATTATTCAAATCATCTACTAGGTGTATTAGAAGATGACCTTGCAAGTCCATGAAACTCATTGGAAGTTCCTTCTCAAACATACAAACAATCTGAACTATCTATTGATGCCACCGTGGAATGCTAGCCACATAAATCTCCTTTGGCATGATCCAACATAGAAATGAAGATAATTTAGATATAGCATGTCCTAGTTCTTCGGGGAAGTCATGCTTCACACACCCACACATGAAAAAGGGATAATGACAGAGAAAAGTTAAAAAAACATGAAATAATATACAAAATTAGTTACGACTGATGATCCCAAAATGGGATAAAATTTATTAATACAAAAAATAATAAAATCATGATTTTCACATTATATGTACTGTTAGAAGATTCAAATGGTCATGGTCATGCATTTTCAACCCCAAAAAATGGTCATCCATGGTGAAGCAACGTCATAGTGAAGACCCATTTGAATATGGCGCCCTTACACCCATTATAACTTCCTTTGCCAAAGAAAGATAACATTTTTTTTTAAATCCATGGGACATCACCTTTTTTGAAATACCAATTATAGGGACCATGTGCCTCTGATCTTGTACCTTCTAATCATCTTTGCCAATGTTTATATTTAGTTTTTGAAGTAATAAGATCTTTCCTAACAGCCAATTTGTCACTTTGTTTCAATGATATGTGCCTCCATAAACAAGATGAAATTTGTTTAAAAATATGCATGGGATATAATAAGTGGGTAATATTAATATGCTCCAAATATGGGAAATTATAAAAGATAGATTTCCTTTTCATCCCAATGGGAACTTTCTCAACATAGGTGTCAAATAATTTTGGATCATCGAACGTAGGCTCACCATTTCAATTGAACATTTATATGAACTCATTCTCCTCCTCTCTCTCATATGCTCGAAGCCATTTAGCTAGTTTCATTATTGGAGGCCTTTGGGTTCTCTCTCATTTACCATTGAAAGTGGATATTGTTCTTCTATAAGGGTGGTATTCTAGGAGGAATACCCTGGAGAAGTCATAAACTAGCTTTCGTAGGTTGTTAGACCTCTATATTTCATGGAAGGTGCACAAAATTTACATCCAAAATACCCTTTTCTTACAAGACCTGCAAAATTATTGTATACAATATGCATGGCACATTAAAGAATATCATGAATATTAGAACAATTACAATGAATTAAATAACTAATATGTGAAATAATATTGTTACGTATATAAACAAATCAATAAACATGTAATTTACCAGAGAAAAATCTTAAGCCTAGATAATAATTTTTTTTGTAAGAACATATGCCATACAACATAAAAATCATCTTTGTTGCGATGGGTTTTGATACATCATATTCATTTATCCCATCCCATAATTCATTCAATTCATCTAATTAGACATCCATATTCTTCACTTGACTTATACCATGGACTATGAGAGCCAATATAATATGTTCATTCTTCATGAAAAACCATGGGGCGATATTTTTATTGATCACTACTACAAGACAAATAGAATAGTTGGTGTTATGGAAGGAATATGGGTTAATGCCATCCATGGCTATGCTAAGTCGTAGACTTCGTACTTCATCCTTGATTTTTTTCGGGCTATGTATCCTCTATATGCTTCATGGCTATTGAATCTATTTGAATTCGCATAACTCACAACTCACTTATGTGTGAGTCATGCCATCCCTGCAACATAGCTAATTCATTGCAACGAAAGATCCTTCGAATCCTTGGGATTATAGGCATGCGCCCCAATATCTTAAAAAAAGGACCACATGATTTACCCTTCTTTTTATATTTATCATACTTGCCATGCCCACATTTCGGACATATCTCTTTTTATGCATATTCTCCTCTATATATAATACAATAATTTGGACATGCATGATATGATATGTACTCAACACCCAACATTTTCAACAATTTCTTTGCCTCTTTGCAGCTACCGGGCAAGAAATTATCACTCAAAAGAACCCTATATTTGAATAACCTATAGTTGGCTATGGACCATATTCAATGTACATTAATTTTGATAAAAATATTAACTTTCATAAAATTCACCATTTTTAATGTTCATTGTGTGATTATATTTCTAAAAATATAAGGGAGGACTTGATGGTCAACTACCTAAAAATTTCTGAGAAACATGCATTCGACAAGCAAACTTTTCTTTCAATTTGTATAGTAACATCGTTGACCCCAACTAGGTAGACTTTGATTGACATCCAGTTCCAAAGAGAGGGGTGGTGGAAGAAAATTTAAGGCTTTCGAAAAAGGTATCAGCAATATGAGTATCATCCCCTAGTTGATCATCATTCTGGAATGCATCTAACAACATTGTCTCCATGGCAGTCATACCCCTTAAGTAATCATCCATACCAACCTCTACTTGATTGCCTCCATTTCCAACTTGTGAAGAACTACTATTGTTGTATTCATTCCTAATTCGTGAATCTGGATGTATTGGGAATTGAATAGGTGCTTGATTCAACCATCCTTGGTATCGTTCCTCTCCAATTTTTTCTCTTAATTCAGCCTTATCTCGATTTGAAATTATCGTGGGGTGCAACGAAATATGGTAGGTAGGTCGCTCATCATCACTAGAATCCTAATAATTTCAAAAAATATATTTGAACATGATTAGTACAAAATTTATGATATCAATTAGTAAGAACATCAACAATGCATGATTAATTGGTTTGATGTTGAAATAATTGCTACATTAATATACCAAACAATTATTATTATCATCATTGTTCTGGGATTGTGGCTAGAAGATGCAATGTTATAATTGGTAGGGTGAAGAGGCTATCCATTTTCATCTACAAAATGTGCTTTGTGAAATGCTGCTCCTAATAAGAGCTTCCGATGTTTTGGAGTTGTTTGAATATTTTCTGCATCTGAACTCGATTATGAATCTCCATGAACTTGAAAATTTTTATACATTAATTTTATTCAACTAAATGACATGGATAAAGTAAATAAATTCAATTATATAATGAAAATATAAATAAAATATGAATTAAATATTATGTCTAGAGAAGGATAGGGAGAACTCTACGATGGAATTTGAGAAATATTATGGAACGAGCTAGATTTTGAAGAACTATCCATTTCATATAATTATGATATTTTCTACTTGCATTTGAGCAAAATCAACAATAAATTTTGGTGTACATACCTAAAATTAATTTTGGTGCCTTAAAAATGGACTTATTGTTATCGGTGCTAATGTACAGTTAGTCTAACCGGTGCATTTTAGTTACTCCGCACTAATGTAGTGTTATTAAATAATGCGCTGATGCGTTCAATTAACAAATGCATCGAATATCCAGAAATTAAAAAAAAAAAGCACAAATTTATTTTTTTTAAGTGAAAAAAGTGGTAAATTGAAAATTGGGCAGCAAATTATTTTTGGAAATCTAATTTCATAAAAAGGTACTTTAAATACTAAAATATATTCATTATTTCATTATTTTTCAAAAATGTTCAGGGAGGGATTTTAACAAGAGACATACCTGGAGCAAGAGACCACGAGAGCACTGTGGAGGAGAAATATAATTTTAACAACAACACTATTCATATTTGAAACATTTGGTGATTCACACAAAAACCATATAGTATAGTAAAATTGTTAAATTTTACAGTAATAATTGTTTTTTTCACCACTTATGTAGGATTTAAAACATGCATATTAAAAATTTTAAAATTTACTATGCATTTTCAGGAAAAATAAAATTTAAAAAATTCATTCTTACGTTAAACGCTTGCTTCTTGTTTTTGTTACTTCGCAATTAGGGCTTTTCATTTTATATTTATAGGGTTTGTATTGCTATATATATAGGCGTATGACATGTAACCTGTGAGACCACTTGCAGAGTCAAAACGCAATCCATGTCGGCCCTTGCATGATTTTAAAAAAATGGATTTTTTTTAATCAATGCACCTTGTTAAAATAGTGCACCGGTGTGCTATTGCAGTATAGTGCGTCAGGCACGTACTGACAAAAAAACATTATTTGATAAAAAAACCATTTTTAATTAATTTATGTCTTTGTTAATCAATGCACTGGTTAACATATAACGCACCGCATCTCCTTGTTGATAGTGAGCACCGTACGATGTTTCTACTGTTTTGGCGGTGTGTTTAAAAGAACCTACCGCACCGCCTTCAGTGCATACTTTTTGAAAGGCATGCCATTTTCTTGAATTTTTTTTTTACCTAAAAAGTATCTGATTTATTTATAAAATGTGTTAATAAATGGTATGGTATAGGTTTCATATTGATAATGAAATGGCTGACAAGAGATCAAGTAACAAAAATACTGATAGCACATCAAGAAAAGAAAAAAAGGAAATTTCTTTGTAAATTATTTACAAAAATTATTATTTTTGAACCTTATAAAAGTTTAACTATTATGTATTCTTTACTGTGTACCATGAAAATCCACAAAATGAAGAAGCACGATAATATTATTTCTGATCTAAGACCAGAAGAGCATAAAATCTTGATGGAAAATGTTGACACCTAATCCTAAGGGATTGGGTGAGATTGTATATTATTGTAATTTAGTAAATAAGGAAGGCAAAGAGACATTGGGAAGTGAATCCCAATAGTCTCGCCACCAAGTATAAGTACACACACAATCTCCATCTAATGCATCTTCATTTTTGTGGAGTTACCTCCTGGCCTAATATGGTATCAGAGCCAATCCCTTTTTGGCATTCTTTCCCATGGTGTAACTCCCTCCTGTCTATGTTCTTCATATTTGTACATTGTCACTGTGCATTCAGATTTTATACTGCTCCTACTACATTATGGTTTCTCCTAGACAAAATGATCCTTCTCCAATTCTAAAATTTCTTCTTCTGCACGCCACTGTGCAAATTCAGCTCAATTTCTCTGCACGCCACTGTGAAAATTCAACTCAGAAAATGCAGAAGAATGAATCAGGTGAATGAAAGCATACTATAAATCCAATATGAGTTTCTTTTTTGAATTTTCATTAATAATATGCTTGAAAATATTAGATAACATGTTTCAAACAATCTATTAACTCAGATATGTTTAATTTTCTATAGGGACGAACAATGAAGAAAAAGAATGTTGTCCTAAGAAAAGAAAAAATAGAACATCCAAAATTAAAATAAATTGCTCCTTAGCTCACCTAGAGTGGTGCTGGAGGTTAACAAAAGGGGGAAAAACTTTTACAAAACTTTGAGGGATCTAGTGGAATGAATGTATAGATGTTCTTTCCACTTACAATAAAAAAATCAATCCAATGATTCTAAAAACCAAATTTTATTTAAACTACAGGATGAGTTTCCAGAGAATTGGTCAATGAGACATGTCAAAATTTTCGTAGCAAAAATGTACAGCAACAAAAAAGAGGGAATGAAAAAGTAATATTCCTTTAAATGTTTTTCTAGAATTATGTGTATATATTACTAGAAAACAATCATTTATAAATATCACTTTTGTTATATTTATTTTTCATATACCAATATAAAAATTAAATAGTTTATAGTCATGTTACATTTTTAGGAAGATTATGAAAATCTCAAAGGATGAATGAGATGATATAAGAAATATGTCAGTAGGAATGTCCAAAAAGGTGTACAAGGAGATGGTCAAAGAAATGGACATAATTGCATTTCACTAGGAGCCATCTCAACAACAAAGTGCTTCAAGTGTAATATGTAATCATTGAATTTTTCGATTAGGTACAATAAATAAAAAAATTAGCATTAAATATTAATTTTCAAGTATTTTCTTGCAGAAAATAAAAGAAGATGAAACCCATTCAACACATAAAACAGGATGACAAGAAAGAAAATGGTTGATATCTATGTTTGTGAGTAATTGTTACTTCCTTATAACAACTTAACTATATTTCATTTTTGCATATATTAGGTTGTTTTACAAAAATCATGATTGATTTTCTTCAAATAGGTGCTAACATACAAAGAAGAACCATTAGAAGAATTGATTAACATCAGGTTAAACATGGGTTGTTAGTATATGTTGGCATATCAGAAATTAATTGTGGAATTTGTAAGCATCTACCTTGTTTTACTTAACTCTGTCTATAATTAATAGAACAAAAAAAAATATTATATTAAATATATGATTTTTTATGGGGTATAAAACTTGCAGGAAACAAAGTATGGAACTACGCCAACAAATGAATTGTTGAAAGATGGCATGAAATTTGGTTTTGAAAGAATGTGTATAGTTCATGAGTCAGTTCCTGCTATTTTACATTTCTTTTTTAATTTCATTAATGTATATTATTTAATATTGGGATTTTCTTTTTTATCACCAATGTATATACACTCATTACACATTATTTTTATGTTTGTAGATGGAACTTGAATAAGAATAAAAAAATAAAAATAGTGAGCAAAAAATTCCTCAAAATAACCCAAGTCATAGAAGTAGCTTGAGCAGTGACAACAGTTCCAGCAAAGAATGATGATCAATATGTTTGGATATCAAAGAAATACATTGTATTTTTTGAAATATTTGTATGTGAAATCAGATAATTTGTTTAATTTAATGGACATAATGTCTGAATTGAAAGACAGAGGGATATCGATAACTATCCCATTTTGTATGAAAAAGAGTGTCTTATTCATATATATATAATAAAATAAGTTTTAATTTATTCTATTGTGTTCTCCATTGTCGTCGTGAAAGGTTACACCACTGATTAAATATATGGATGATTAAATATTACAATGAAAAGATGTGAAATATGATGATATGATATAAAAAATTAATCCAAACATCACATTAAAATATAGTAATAAAAATTTAATTGATATGAGTATTGTTATAAGATATGTGTCAAATTTTGATGAATAATGAATTAAAAAAAAACACAATAATTGCACTGTCACAGGTCAATGTTTCTAAAAAATACAAAATGAACTCAGTTGCATGCTAGTTAAAGCGCATCTCTATGTTTCTATGACCTATGGGCACCGCAAAAATACCAATACCAATTAGAACGCCTGGTGCGCTTTATCGATGACTACCACTTGAGGTGGTTTGATAGGCGTTGCATGCACCAGTGCATTTTTCCTTTAACACGTTACTGTATTTTTATAACTTAACGGCCCGATGGATTTTAGCACCTAGACGACACAGTGGGGTTATACACCTTAACGACCTTGTGCATGCACTTTCCATCGGCCCAGTTTGACTTACTGGTTGACATGCATCGGGTCTTTACTAAACACCTCGAGGCATCCAAAATTTGTTTTCCATCCCATTGCTTGGTATTCTTATAGTACCAGTGTGTTCATGGTAAAACACACTAGTGCATTCACACCTGAAGTGCACACTAATGACAAAAATATCCGTAAGAACCTTTGACTGCCCAGTATTTTTTAATTGTGTTGAAATTCCTTTAGAATCTCCACCAAAACCTCTATTATTGAAAATGGATGTTGTAGCAAATGGTTTTTTGAAAATTTTGGCCAATTTTATAACACTAAAACCTCCTTTATAACCTCTGATAGAGGATATTTTCCTTTTAGTGGCACTCTTTTTCCATATGAAATCCCTAGCAAGATGGATCACCCAAGGGACTATTGACTAATGAAGGGGATTCCTGATCCTAGAAGGGTGAATGTGGCAAGAAAGAGATGAATAGGTTGAATCTTCTATGAAAGGTTCTTGTGATGTGATTGTAGGAATATATGTTTATGAGTATGTTTGAAAGGAAGTGATCTGAATTCCACCCTGGTGACCATGTCAATAAGGAAATATACTCATAAAAATATGTATTGAGTTAACTTGCATGCATTATCTTATGTTATGTATATGTTTTTCAAATTATGATTTGAAATTACTATAGATAGAATACTTGTTGCATAGAAATGGTTATAATATGGCTATTTATTTGATGAATGTTGTAGGCGTATGTTGAAAAACTAATATCATGGAAGAATCTCAAGGTAATGGAAGAAAATGATAGGACATGAAGAGAATTATGCTATGGTTGTAATGACGACTAGTGACCTGGTAGCATGTACCTATTGGTGAAGAAAAAGAAACATCGAGTATGATGAGCATGATGTTATTTTAATGGAAAATGCTAGTTTGGAGAAGTATGATTTGAAACATATTGGATCCATTTTGAAGCATTAAACAATGTATTTTTGGTCAAAATATTCTCTCTTGTGCTAGAACATATGGGCATTGTTATAAACTAAAATAAATTTATAAATATGATTAAAGAATCACACCAATTAGTGTTTGTATGCAAAATTTACCCCTCCAGTAACTTTACCTGCTATGTTGACCATTTTGCTATGAGAGGATGCCACGTTAGCCCCTGTTACTCATGCATATGGAGATAAGCACATGTGCGATTCCAAGAATAATTTAGAAGGTAAAATCCTACAAATATATTTAATAGTTGTGTGTAATATTCCTAATTAGCCCAAGCTAATAGGAATATTCAATTTTGTTTTCCTTCCTATTTTTGTGAATAAAATTGTAAAGGAGGATCAATAAAACTCCTAAATCAACAAATAAATCAATGCTAAAATGAGAACAAGGATAAATCTGAGCTATTTTCATAAAGCACACTTAAGTATGAAAGAGGCTAGATCAGTTGACCAAGTCAACCAGGACCAAATCATCAGTGTTGTCCAGATGAAATGAACCTCCTAGATGCACACCGTAGTGCTAGTTGGATGCTACACATGTGAACAGAGCTAAATCATTGAAATGGTTTAGGGTTTGGAAATATTTCTAACTTATAAAACAAAGAAGACATCAAGAGTAGGTTGTTCATGATATGATATTTTCTGAAGATATTGTCTTTTTATACATTTCTTATTCTCTTTTTGTTTAGTTGAGAAAGTGTTGTTTAGCACTAGGGTGTTCCTGATTGGGAATTCCACCTCTTCCATTAAGTAGCTCTAGGAGGATTCTTGTTGATCTTGTCCACTATTCGGCATTTGTCCAAGCTACATCTTCTAACTACAATGAAGATCCTATTGAGGGTTTGGTTGTCCTTGTAAGATGCAGCAAGTGAAGGCTAGATCTATTCATATCTAGGCCATTATGGTGCCTCTTTTCAGTGGGAGAGCCTTCTATCCTCCTGATAAGAGAGTATTGGATCATTGGAGCTGCATAATTTGATGTTGGCATCAGGCCAAACCATTGTTAGAGTCAAAATTATAGTTTCTCTCCCGTAACTGTGTTATTTGCAAGAGCAGAGTTGCAAGGAGTTTTGGCATGCTTTTGGAGGAGAGATCATTGGTGTTTGGGATTCTTCCCTTCACTGTGGTGATACATGGATTATATTTATGATCCATGTTGTATTCAGATATGATCTACTATGTATTGTATTTACTTCAAAATTTCTGAATCAAACTGCAGATCTGCAACTTTAGATCTCAGATCTACTCTTTGTATTTCATGTTTTTCTCAAAACCCCAAGGGGAATGTGTAGAGGAACTCTTCTAGTGTAAAGATCTGATATGGATCTAATATTTTGCAGAAAGATCTATTTTAGATCTGATATGTAATTTACAGCTGCTTCAGTTGATAATATAATGATGTCAAGCCTTCTTACAACAAATACATTGTTGCAACACCTCATTCTTGAGGGTTTCTTCATCTAAGTGTTCCATTTTTCTGTTGTACATTGTATGGGCCCTATTATAAACCTGATTTTCTGATGTATAAGTGATTAATGAACCTGTAACACCCCCAATTCATGTGATTTCAATTTAAAGTTAGATACTTGAACTTTATATCCTAAGGGGAGTGGACCCCAAAGGATAATTATTTTGTGAATGTAATTAAACATTTAATGGAGGAAATGAATAAATTTTTGCGGTGAAAATTGACCAAAAATGAGATGATGAGATCACTTTCTAAATCTGTGAGGATGGATGAGGCAAATATTCCCCACAATCTTTCAAAAAAAAAATCCTTGGAAGATAGTAAGTTTTAAATTTAGATTTTTGAGGAAAAATCTGAATTTCCCCAATGATGAGGAAAGTAGTTGGGAAGAGGTAAAAAGCTCGAAAGCTGAGGAAAAGTGTAAAACATCTTTAAATAATCCCTAAGTGGGAAGCCTAGGCAAACAGGAAGAAAAGCATCCTGAGATTCTGGACGCAGAATTAGAAACAGGCTTTGGGGAACAATAGCTTAAATAAGCTGCTCTTGTACAGATTAGAGGTTAATCTGATATAGGAGGTGATCTCAGCTCGAGGGTGAGTTCTGGGAGATAGAAGAGCTCTAAGGTTGGGAGGTTGGTCTACTGCACAAGTGGTATGTCTCTGAGAAAATTTTTCTTATTGATTGCTATAGTATGAATTGGCTACATATAAAAACAAAATTTACTTCTAAGTTAGTTCATATTATTAGTCTACATTTAACAGAATGTAGTCACCAGGCAGTGACCTGGTCATCCTGTATAGTTGTATAAGAATAACCTGTAAATTGGAATTCCACAGAATGTTTAAACCTAGGGTGGGGTTAAATCTGAGGAAACCTTGTTCTTTCAGGAAACAATGTGAATTTATTTTTAATCTGCTTCTGTTTCATAGAATAATTTTATTTACAGCTATCCTAGAGAGAAATGAAATTCACTATAGTATACCAAAACTATAGCCGAATATAAATTAAGACTTATACTGTTTATGAAAGACACAGAGGGAGAGAATCAATAAACTGATCTCAAGATCAGCCAAGAAATTCTGTTATAATTCCAGAAAATTTAATAGTTCAAATCAACCAGGTTGTGCATGAGTCACTTTGCCTAGGGGAGGAAAGGAGTACCTATTTATACACAACATGTAGTAGAAACTATGGTCTCCTGAATAACTACTCTAATATCATATCACAGGGATTGATTCCATATAAGGTAATAATTATGAGTAAGCAGTTGAGAACTACAGTAGTAAAGAGCTAAACTATTTCAATCCATATGTACAATACCTTTATATAAACACTATTTTAATTTATTAAGAGAAGAGATGGAATGGGTTCTAATCCCATAACCAGCATTCAACAACATTTATTATCATGTACACAGGTAGAACAGAGATGGGTAACTAGATATAAAATAAAATGAGAAGAAACTGAAGAATAGAAAGTTATGCAGACAATTCTGGAAAATAGTTCTCAACGTACATAAATACTATCTATGATAGAAGTGAAACTAGACACATAATTTCCAGTATGCCATTCATCTGCCAGACAATTTCAATATAACCATGAACAGAGAAACTGTCATTTGACACAATAAGATTAATATACATCAGAAGCAGAGATAGAAATTATATAAAATCTTCCTGAAAATTTGGATGGTCTGGAACCATAATAGTAAAAAAAAAAAATAAGTGCATCCTTTCAGAAGCCGACTATGCACACTATATAAAGAATTTCACACGATTTATACAGTCCCGGTAACATTATACTGTGGCATAGTATATCGAAATTACATCTAGCAGCCTAGAAAATATATATATATCCCAAATGTCAAAATACATAAGGAGGCTTTCAGGCTGGAGTATTAAACGTGCAACCCCTACTTCAATAGAACAAATCTAAACAAGCGCCTTCTGCGCAACAGTACAGGAGGTCGATATCAGATTTCGACACCCATGAGAACGACGCAACAGGAGAAGAGCAATAAATCCCACAAGAATACTGACCTGGAGGGGCCAAGAGGTCCACGTTAGCAACCCTAACGATTGAAAATATTAAGTGTTGTGTTTACGAACATAACCATTTGTTTACCTGTAAACGACAAATGCAAACAAAACCAAAGGGGATTAGTCAACTTGTAATAGCGTAGGGACATAAGTGAAGAACGAAAATATTAAAGCGGTTAAAACCATACCTGTGGAACGCAAGGTACAGATACGTAGATTCCTGAAAACAAATTTGTGTGCAGAGAGGGATTAACACGCCATATCTTCAGAATAAAGAGGAAGTTGCAATTTAAAACAGAGGCGAGAAGCATAAGAAATTACCTCATGAAAATCCATGAAATGGTAGACGTCTGTTGGATGGGATGTGAAGCCACTACACCAGAGGCATAACACAAAGGAGTATCATCCTATGAACTCGCAGGAGTAGGGTTGACGATAACCCTAAAATCGAAACTCGATCACAATTGGCGCTAAGAGTATGAGCCGTGTAGCCTGAAACAAGAGGCATATCCATTACCAAAGGTTGAATGCATACTTAGAACCAGCGCATGACCAGAGTTGAGCAACGTCTCGAATCATTTAAGCATACAATAAAGTTAAACTGAACGCTGAGGTAATTACCTGAGATCTGGTGGATAAAACTGAAGCGCCATGGGTTTCTCTGCAACAGAGAAATCACAAACACTCAGCCAAATGTAGAAATTGGAAAATGCAGAGGTGCACCACGAGTTGAAGAATGCAGAAACCCGACTCAGCTCTATCCAGAAGACTTTTATAACTCATCGATAACTGCCTTAACCCTAACCAAACATGATCACCATCGTCCACTTGGCGGAATCGTGGAAGCCAAGCCACAGATCAAGAGTAGCAGGGGTGAGTTAAGCTTTGAGTATCGCATTAATGGAGTATAAATCCAAATTCAAGTTGATATGTCTGGCACCTGTGTTGGTATGGTTGCTGTACATCCCGTGTGTCGAGCTAGCACATCGACGTGGACTCACCAGACAAGCGAGTGGAGGGGTATGGCAAACTACACAACTATTCCACTCTCAGTTATTCGTTATGACACCTGACGTGGACACACGTGACTACGCAGTGATACACATAACAATTAAAATCTATTTTGACCATACGCCTTACGTGTATATGGATTTCAATTCGCAGTACAATATCTGAAGTCGATTGGAAATCTTATGTAACGTGATATGTGTCATGTCAACTAGCGTATATGGGGGTTAATGCCAAACGTATGGAAAACACTTTAAATCCCAATACTATGTCGTATCATATAAATATGAAAAACGAAATCATTTCCCTCAAGGCTATACCAAAACACATAGCGGAGAAATCGTCACTATGGTGTCGAAAGGTCGAACTTGCGTTTGATCCAAGGATCATTTATTTTATGTTTGATTATACGTGCCATGGAACTTACTATTATATTCACCAATTCGATAAATGACGTAGATGACCCTTAAGACAAAGGTGAAATTGCAAGGGTATGCGAGTGTGGGTAAAGGTCAAAGACATGAAAAATATGTTCACCCTTGAGATGCAATTAGCATAAGGTAAGAAGTAAGGGTAGAGGATTTAATTGCGACAGTATATGATGATGAAAAGCATCATGATAAAAAGGTGAAATGTCATAATAAATCTATAGTTACAAGTCTGAGTTCATGAAGAAAAATTTTTTTTGGGTGTGAAATTTGGAGGTGTGATAAATGGTATCAGAGCCCAAGTTATAAAACTGGGCTGGTGACTTTGTGCTCACGATTTTTGTGTACTTACTATGTAATTTTATTTTTGTAGCAAAAATTTTTGTTTTTGTTATTTTGTTTTTTCTTTTCTCTCTGTTCACTGATTTGTGCTATGTAGTGTACAGTGAGGTGATAGAATGGAAGAAGGTGGTGGAATTTATGTAGATCGGCAGGGTGAGCCAGATCCGAATGCGGCCATGATGGCTATGTTGCGAAATTTGCAACAAGAATTGGCTGAGATAAAAAGCCAGAATGACAGATTGTCATTAGCCAGTGAAGAACAGGAAAAGCTCATCAGGGAATTAACCTCACGGAATAGCCAAGAAGGCAAAGGTTCCGGGAAGAGGAAGACTGATGAATTGGATGAGGAAGATGCTATTCGACATCAGAATAAGCATAAAATGGAATTACAAGGGGAATTCTGAAAAATAAAACCTCCTTCCTATGATGGGGAAAAGGAGGAGGATGCTGAAGCCTGGTTGCTGAATATGATTAAGTATTTCTAGGTTTATGAATATGAAAGCAATCTGAAGGCCCGATTAGCTGTCTACCAGCTACAAGGTAAGGCTACCTTGTGGTGGGAGGAGACAAAGATGGTGCATGCCATAGATGAAAAGACAGTTACTTGGGAAGATTTCTAGGCTAAATTCAAGAATCGCTACTTGAATGAGCGATAATATGATGACAAAGCAAAAGAATTTCATGAGCTTAGATTGGGATAGCTCACTATCGATGAGTTTGTTACAAAATTTACCAATCTATTAAGATATGTACCTTACATAAGGGAAGAAAAGGCAAAGGTACAAATATTTCTGAATTGTTTGCCTATGGTATACAAAGAGAAAATTGAGTTTGACAACCCAAAAAAAATGGACGAAGCTGTTAGAAAGGCTAGATTGTGTTACCAACAGTTCAAAGGAAAAACTGATCAAGGAAAAAGTTGGGTAAGTAAGAATGAATTCAAAGGGAGAAAACCGAAACCAACCTATTTGAAGAATTTTGGCAGAGATCATCAGTGGAAAAGATTTGGAAAAGCCAAGGAAAGTCAAACTGCACAGTCTCAAGTGGCATCAAAACCAATAGAGGGAGACAGTAAAAAGGAGGGAACAGTCAGAATGAAGGAGCCCTTGAAATTTTGGGGCTGTGGAGAACCCCATATTTTGAGGGACTGCCCCCATAGAAATGTTTATATGCTCATGAGGGATCAGGAAGCGACAACAGTAAATGATATAGCCAGAAACATACCAACTATCAGTGCAGCCCTGGAAAATTGGCAAGCAGAGCATCAAGCAACCATGGTGGAAATGGAGGGTAAGATCTCTGACCTACCTGTTTCTGTTTTGATTGATCCAGGTGCTTCTTTGAGTTACATTAGTCCAAAGATTGTAGAAAAATGTAACTTAAAAAATGAAAAATTTCAACAGTCATGGCTGGTATAGCTAGCCACTGGAACAAAAAGAAAGGTAACACATAAACTGCCCAGAACAGAAATCAAATTAAATGAGTTCCGAACAGAAGTAAATTTGAACATTTTACCCTTAGGGTCATATGATTTATTGATAGGAATGGATTGGATGGAAAAGAAGAAAGCTTTGATGAATTGATGGGATAAGACCTTGCACTGTGTAGATGAGGAAGTGAAACCTTTCATTCTAAAAGGGAAACAAAAACCTATTTCTGTCAGACAAATTTCAGCATTGCAATTAAAAAGAACAGCTAGAAAAGGATATCAGGTTTACGTAGTGCATGTGGAAGAAACAGAACAGAAAAATGAAGGAGAATTACTGGATGCTGTACCAATAATAAGAGAATTCAAGGAAGTTTTTCCAAAGGAAATCCCTCATCTTCCCCCTAAAAGAGAGATTGACTTCTCAATCGATCTGGTGCCAGGAGCAACACATGTTTCATGAGCACCTTATCGAATGAGTCCTCCTGAACTTATAAAATTGAAAATGCAACTGCAAGAACTGCTAGACAAAGGGTATATTAGACCAAGTGTGTCTCCTTGGGGAGCACCAGTGCTGTTCGTGAAAAATAAAGATGGAACTTTTAGGATGTGCATTGATTATAGACAACTGAATAAGTTGACCATTAAAAATAAATATCCTTTGCCTAGAATTGATGATCTTTTTGATCAGGTGAGAGGAGCTTCAATATTCTCAAAAATTGACTTAAGAACTGGTTACCACCAGCTCAGAATTAAAGAGGAAGACATCAGCAAAACAACCTTTAGAACCAGGTATGGCCACTACAAATTTATAGTTCTACCTTTCGGTTTGACAAACACCCCTGCCACATTCATGTGCCTAATGAACAGTGTGTTAAACAAGTATTTGGATAAATTTTTCCTTTTGTTCATAGATGATATTTTAGTTTACTCAAACAGTGAAGAGGAACACAAAGAACACCTGAGGATAGTGCTGCAAACTCTAAAGGAAAATCAGCTATATGCTAAATTTAGCAAATGTGAGTTCTATAAGGACAAGATCCAACACTTGGGTCATATTATTTCTGAACAAGGCCTTGCTGTTGATCCGGAGAAGATAAAGGCTATAAAAGAATGGCCAGTACCCTCTGATGTTTCAGTAGTTAGATCATTCATGGGGATTGCCGGCTATTATAGCAGATTTTTCGAGAGATTTTCTGCCATAGCCCATCCCATCACTTCCTTACAGAGGAAAGGTGTCAAGTTTGAATGGACTGAAAAATGCCAAAGCAGTTTTGACCAATTAAAGCTGAAACTTACCACAGCCCCTATACTGAAGATTGCAGATCCTGATAAGGAATTTGTGGTATGTACGGATGCATGTAGAGAAGGATTGGGAGGAGTTCTGTTGCAGGAAAATTCTGTGATTGCCTACGAATCTAGGAAACTGAAGATACATGAACAAAATTATAGTGCCTATGATTTAGAGTTAGCAGCTGTTATTCATGCTCTGAAAATGTGGTGGCACTATCTTCTTGGAAAAAGATTTACATTGATGACTGATCATATTAGCCTCAAATATTTCTTTTCTCAAACTGAATTGAATGCCAGACAAGCCAGATGGCTGTCCTTTTTAAGTGAGTTTGACATGGATATAAAACATATTAAAGGAAAGGAGAATAAAGTTGCTGATGCATTGAGCAGAAATGCTTGTCAGCATATCAATAATATTGGAAGTAGTGCTCAGATAGACGTAGAAGAGTTGGTGAGTAAGGCTACCCACGAAGACCCAAATTATGAAACACTTTTGGTGAAATTACAGAAAAAGGAGAAAACTGACTTTTCCCAAAACCAAAAAGGGCTGATTTGTTATAAGAACAGATTGTATATTCCCAATGTAGAGTCTTTAAAAAGAGAAATTCTGGATGAGTACCACAAACAACCCTATGCAGGCCATCCAAGGTATCAGAAAATGTTAACTGCCTTGAAAAAGAAGTTGTTCTGGCCAGGAATGAAGAGAGAAGTAGCAGAATATTTAAGTAGATGCATGGAATGTCAATTAGTTAAGGTGGAACATCAGCATCTTGCCGGCCTTTTGAACCCTTTTCCCATTGCAGAATGGAAGTGGGACATCGTTTCCATGGACTTCATTACAGGATTACCCAAAACCAAATACCAGCATGATTTTGTAATGGTAGTGGTAGACACTTTAACCAAAGCTGCTCACTTTGTACCAGTGAAATCTACCTTTGGAACAACTCAAGTAGCGAATGTGTTTCTGAAGGAGATAGTAAGGCTCCATGGAGTTCCTAAGGTGATTGTGTCCGATAGGGATGCTAAGTTTACAAAAGCCTTTTGGAAAGGGTTATTTGGAGGAATGGGCACTAAATTGAATTTTAGCACCACCTACCACCCTCAGACTGATGGTCAAACAGAAAGAACAAATCAAATTTTGGAAGACATGTTGAGAATGTATGTGATGGATAGGCCCTCAAAGTGGGAAGATTTCTTACATTTAGCTGAATTTGCCTATAATAACAGCTATCAATCCTCCATTAAAATGAGTTTGTTTGAGGCACTGTATTGGAGGAAGTGTCGTACCCCTTTGAGCTGGAGTCAGCCAGAAGACAAACTAATGTTGGGACCCGATGCCTTACAAGAAATGGAAGGAATTGTCAAACAGATACAAAAGAACATCAAGATAGCACAAGATCGCCAGAAGAGTTATGCAGATAAGAAAAGAGTGCATAGAGAATTTAAAGTTGGGGAGCATGTATATTTTCATATTAAACCCAAAAAGAGCACCCTTTATGCTGGGAGTTGTGCAAAATTGTCCCCTTGATATTGTGGTCCCTTTGAAATATTAGAAAGGGTGGGACCAGTGGCTTACAAGCTGGCCTTACCACCCCATGTTAGAGTTCATGATGTATTTCATGTTTCATTGCTAAAAATATATGTGCATGATGCTTCTCACATAGTTGATTGGAATGTTGTATAGGTGGAACCAGAAGGGGAGTTTCTGCCAGAACCGCTTCAAATATTGGAGTGGGAAGAAATTGAATTGAGAAGAAGAACAGTAGCCAGAGTAAAGGTGCAGTGGAAGCACTTTACTGCTGAAGAAGCTACCTGGGAACGAGAGACTGAAATGATGGAAAAATATCCATTTTTATTTGCAAAATAAACTCTAGTAGTTGAATAATAACACCGAGGATGGTGTTTATTTTCAGAGGGGGAATATGTAACACCCCCAATTCATGTGATTGCAATTTAAAGTTAGATACTTGAACTTTATATCCTAAGGGGAGTGGACCCCAAAGGATAATTATTTTGTGAATGTAATTAAACATTTAATGGAGGAAATGAATAAATTTTTGTGGTGCAAATTAACCAAAAATTAGATGATGAGATCACTTGCTAAATCTGTGAGGATGGATGAGGCAAATATTCCCCACAATCTTTCAAAAAAAAAAAATCCTTGGAAGATAGTAAGTTTTAAATTTAGATTTTTGAGGAAAAATATGAATTTCCCCAATGATGAGGAAAGTAGTTGGGAAGAGGTAAAAAGCTGGAAATCTGAGGAAAAGCATAAAACAACTTTAAAGAATCCCTAAGTGGGAAGCCTAGGCAAACAGGAAGAAAAGCATCCTGAGATTCTGGAAGCAGAATTAGAAACAGGCTTTGGGGAACAATAGCTTAAATACGCTGCTCTTGTACAGATTAGAGGTTAATCTGATATAGGAGGTGATCTCAGCTCGGGGGTGAGTTCTGGGAGACAGAAGAGCTCTAAGGTTGGGAGGTTGGTCTACTGCACAAGTGGAATGTCTCTGAGAAAATTTGTCTTATTGATTGCTATAGTATGAATTGGCTACATATAAAAACAAAATTTACTTCTAAGTTAGTTCATATTATTAGTCTACATTTAACAGAATGTAGTCACCAGGCAGTGACCTGGTCATCCTGTATAGTTGTAGAAGAATAACCTGTAAAGTGGAATTTCACAGAATATTTAAACCTAGGGTGGGGTTAAATCTGAGGAAACCTTGTTCTTTCAGGAAACACTGTGAATTTATTTTTAATCTGCTTCTGTTTCATAGAATAATTCTATTTACAGCTATCCTAGAGAGATGAAATTCACTATAGTATACCAGAACTATATCCGAATATAAATTAAGACTTATACTGTTTATGAAAGACACAGAGGGAGAGAATCAATAAAATGATCTCAAGATCAGCCAAGAAATTCTGTTATAATTCCAGAAAATTTAATAGTTCAAATCAACCAGGTTTTGCATGAGTCACTTTGCCTAGGGGAGGAAAGGAGTACCTATTTATACACAACATGTAGTAGAAACTATGGTCTCCTGAATAACTACTCTAATATCATATCATAGGGATTGATTCCATATAAGGTAATAATTATGAGTAAGCAGTTGAGAACTACAGTAGTAAAGAGCTAAACTATTTCAATCCATATATACAATACCTTTATATAAACACTATTTTCATTTATTAAGAGAACAGATGGAATGGGTTCTAATCCCATAACCAGCATTCAACAACATTTATTATCATGTACATAGGTAGACCAGAGATGGGTAACTAGATATAAAATAAAATGAGAAGAAACTGAAGAATAGAAAATTATGCAGACAATTCTGGAAAATAGTTCTCAACGTACATAAATACTATCTATGATAGAAGTAAAACTAGACACATAATTTCCAGTATGCCATTCATCTGCCAGACAATTTCAATATAACCATGAACAGAGAAACTGTCATTTGACACAATAAGATTAATATACATCAGAAGCAGAGATAGAAATTATATAAAATCTTCCTGAAAATTCGAATGGTCTGGAACCATAATAGTGTTACTAAATCCTCTTTCTGTGCTGACGAGCACACTAACAAAGTCAAATTTCAGGGTATATATATATATATATATATATATATATATATATAAAGAATTTCACACGATTTATACAATCCCGGTAACATTATACTGTGGCATAGTATATTGAAATTACATCTAGCAGCCTAGAAAATATATATATATCCCAAATGTCAAAATACATAAGGAGCCTTTCAGGCTGGAGTATTAAACGTGCAACCCCTACTTCAATAGAACAAATCTAAACAAGCGCCTTCTGCGCAACAGTACAGGAGGTCGATATCAGATTTCGACGCCCATGAGAATGACGCAACAGGAAAAGAGCAATAAATCCCACAAGAATACCGACCTGGAGGGGCCAAGAGGTCCACGTTAGCAACCCTAACGATTGAAAAGATTAAGTGCTGTGTTTACGAACATAACCATTTGTTTACCTGTAAACGACAAATGCAAACAAAACCAAAGGGGATTAGTCAACTTGTAATAGCGTAGGGACATAAGTGAAGAACGAAAATATTAAAGTGGTTAAAACCATACCTGTGGAACGCAAGGTACAGATACGTAGATTCTTGAAAAAAAAATTGTGTGCAGAGAGGGATTAACACGCCATATCTTCAGAATAAAGAGGAAGTTGCAATTTAAAACAGAGGCGAGAAGCATAAGAAATTACCTCATGAAAATCCACGAAATGGTAGACGTCTATTGGATGGGATGCGAAGCCACTACACCAGAGGCATAACACGAAGGAGTATCATCCTATGAACTCGCATGAGTAGGGTTGACGATAACCCTGAAAGCGAAACTCAATCACAATTGGTGCTGAGAGTATGAGCCGTGTAGCCTGAAACAAGAGGCATATCCATTACCAAAGGTTGAATGCATACTCAGAACTAGCGCATGACCAAAGTTGAGCAACGTCCCGAATCGTTTAAGCATACAATAAAGTTAAACTGAACGCTGAGGTAATTACCTGAGATCTGGTGGATAAAACTGAAGCGCCATGGGTTTCTCTGCAACAGAGAAGTCACAAACCGTCGGCCAAATGTAGAAATTGGCAAATGCAGAGGTGCACCACGAGTTGAAGAATGCAGAAACCCGACTCAGCTCTATCCAGAAGACTTTTATAACTCATCGATAACCGCCTTAACCCTAACCAAACACGATCACCATCGTCCACTTAGCGGAATCGTGGAAGCCAAGCCACGGATCGAGAGTAGCAGGGGTGAGTTAAGATTTGAGTATCGCATTAACGGAGTATAAATCCAAATTCAAGTCGATATGTCTGGCACCTGTGTTGGTATGGTTGCTGTACATCCCGCGTGTCGAGCTAGCACATCGACGTGGACTCACCGGACAAGCGAGTGGAGGGGTATGGCAAACTACACAACTATTCCACTCTCAGTTATTCGTTATGACGCCTGACGTGGACACACGTGACTACGCAGTGATACACATAACAATTAAAATATATTTTGACCATACGCCTTACGTGTATATGGATTTCAATTCGCAGTACAATATCTGAAGTCGATTGGAAATCTTATGTAACGTGATATGTGTCATGTCAACCAGTGTATATGGGGGTTAATGCCAAACATATGGAAAACACTTTAAATCCAAATACTATGTCGAATCATATAAATATGAAAAACGAAATCATTTCCCTCAAGGCTATACCAAAACACATAGCGGAGAAATCGTCACTATGGTGTCGAAAGGTCGAACTTGCGTTTGATCCAAGGATCATTTATTTTATGTTTGATTATACGTGCCATGGAACTTACTATTATATTCACCAATTCGATAAATGACGTAGATGACCCTTAAGACAAAGGTGAAATTGCAAGGGTATGCGAGTGTGGGTAAAGGTCAAAGACATGAAAAATATGTTCACCCTTGAGATGGAATTAGCATAAGGTAAGAAGTAAGGGTAGAGGATTTAATTGCGACAGTATATGATGATGAAAAGCATCATGATAAAAAGGTGAAATGTCATAATAAATGTATACTTACAAGTCTGAGTTCATGAAGAAAATGTTTTTTTGGGTGTGAAATTTGGAGGTGTGACAAAACCATAATATTGTTCTCCTGCATATGTTGGGCTGATCTATATTCTTTTCTTGGCAGATTTATTTTGTATTGTTGCAGCCCCTTCTTTGGGCATTTTTCAATTGCACTAGGTGTGGGGAGACCTGTTTAACCCACCTAGAAAGATTTTTTTTTGAATCCCTCTTATATTTTGGTCCTAGATTCTCAGGTATAAGGGATAGAAGTGTTGGTTTCCAATCCTGTTGCATACATTCTTGAAAAATGCGTTTTTCAAGCATGCCTTGCTAGCAGTCGCCTTTTTGGATATTGCAGTGGTATCATAGCATGATCTTTGGCTCAGCGTGTGAGTTCCAACTATCAAAAGGAGAAATATCAAAATTATGGATAGAATGAGATTACTCTAATCACTTTTCAGATCTAGAAAGAACCTCTCCAAGGAGGTTAAGCAGATAGAAAAATGATAAGAGGAAGAACCATGCACTTCCTATTCTCATACAGAAGATGATAAGAAGCATGGAAGACACTTGGATCATAAGATTATAAGTGAATAACTTGTTGAGTATAAGTCTCAACCTAGAGCCTTCAAGGAGACTCTAGCCTTCCCATAGTTCATTCAACTGGAGGAAGAGAGGAGACCCTGCAACAAGGGAGAAATCAAGGGCAATAGGTTTCTATTATCCACTTTTGATGAGACATCTGCATTATTCCTACTACATCCAGTGGTAGAGAAAGAAGAAGTAGAGATTGCAACACTGCACCTTGAGGGTGAAGCAAGTAATTGGTGGTTCAACACTGTGAGACATGCAAAAGTATCTTCTTTTTTAGATTTCACTCAAAGGGTGATCAACATATTTGATAAAAAGAGACCAGAGGAAGAGAAGTCCTCACCATCTCTTGAGGAGACTTGTGTCAACACTTTCACAACCTTGGAGGAGCAGCCTTCAACATCAACAGTTGAGGGAGCCAACATAGTAGAAGAAGGAACTCTTGTAGCCATAAAAGGTGTTCCCAAAGCCCATCAAGGTATGATTGAATTTCCACTTTCTAATATTGCATCAAATATTTTAGAGGATTGTGGACACCTGCTGTTGCATAACCCATAATCATCACTTACTACTAATCTAGAGTAGCAGAGTTTCACTGCGCTATCGAAGAGTAGCAGTGAAGAAAGGAGGACACATTTCTCATGGGAGCAATCATATGTCAGCTTCATTCAGGAAGCAATGAAGGAAGAGATGACAAAGGTTAGACATATTGAGATGAGAAACATTTTCTCCTCTCTAGATGACACTTTCTCAATGAGCATGGCACAGCTCAAAGAGAGACTTCTACTTGCGCGGATCCAAGACCCCACTGGTTTTGGAAGTCCATGCATGAGGAGGAGGTCTCATCAAGGGATCCCATGTAATTTTCACTTCAACATTCCATGAAGTGAAAATTTCTTCAAAGATTTGAGAAGGTTGGTATCCTACAATGGGAGGATACCAAGTATTTATAGAATGAGTTCCATTATCCATCGATGGATGAATGGATGTGGATGATGAGAAAGAAGATGGAAAGCTACTTTCAAATCTATGATACTAGGCAATAGGAGGCTTGGCTCTGTTGGCTACTCTTGAAAGAGTTTGGCCATCATCCTCTTTCTAAGGCTATATGGGGGAAAGATGTGTGGCGGGATGCTTGCATCATTGGGCAGCAAGGAGTATGGACACATTGTGTTCATATGACATTCTTCATATCAATCACCATGTTTTCACCACATGATTTGTTTGATGGAGGTATAGGGAGGCAGAAAAATCTTTTGTTGCTTTGGATGTTCTTGGGAGAGCAAGGGAAGATTTGCTCTCACACTTTTCATGATGTTGCAGGAGTAGAAGATGGCACTATCATTATGCAAAGGGGCCACTCATTAGCCACGGATGATCTGGAAATACTTCCACTTTGGAGGTAACTTCTTGTTTGTAGCAGCATTATGGAAGATGTCTTTCACAATGAACATGTCAAAGAATGGAGCTATGTATTGGCAGGAGCCTATTTGCATAGGCCAACAACGTTGTCACCTTGGAGAATGGACTTATGGATGGAGTGTCCCGAGGATCGCTTCCCTCTTGATGCACTTGAGGGACAAGGAGGATGTGAGAAAGATGGAGTAATGGGTGGAGACATCTATTACTATGATATATCCTTCTTGTCTTGGATTTCCAAGTATATGAGTAAGGATCTTCAGTAGCACATGATTTGTTTCTCTTCATGAGAGTATGTCATACCATTATGGAGAGTTTGTTCATAGATCCTATCATTATCTTACTTCTAGTACATGGTAAGGATCGTGTTGTTGCATTTAGTGATCTGCGTACTCTTACCATATCTATGCAATGCATTGCTCCACAAGAGGGCAAGCTTTTCATTGAGCTTCATGATCAACAATGGGCAAGAATGTATGATGGAGACAACCATCTCTTATGTGTCCATGGGCAAGTGTTGTATTACTTTATGTATTTTTATTTGATTTACATAGGCATTTACCAATCACTAGTAGATGAAATAACATACATAACCAGCCATGTATCAAGAAACCACTTGTCATGTAATTTTCTGAAGCAACAGTTAGAAAAATCGCGCTGTCACTATTGGGAAAACTGTTGGTACCTTCTTGCACTACATGAAACCTTAAAAATTTTCCCCATTTTGATGCTGATCATGATTTCATTTGTTGAAATTGATCTTATTTGTATTGTAAGCATGATTGGGAGAGAGACACATGTGTTGGGTTTGTCCTTTGGGGAAGAGGATTCCCACACTTTTTGCATTGCATGTTCTAATGGGAGCATGAGAGGAGATATTTCCACCACAGCCAAACACTTGTTTATTATTGTTGAGGTGGGCCATGTGATTGATGGGATGCCATACAGTGATGATTTCCTATCTGTCACATATGGGATGATTTGGGCCAACTTGATTCACAACATTGGAGAGGAGATCTTTGGAGATCTAGTCTTCATCTTGCCACTTAAGAGAAATTGTATTGCAGCCCAAGATCGGTACATACTATGCACTTATCATAAGTGGAGAGGAAGACAACATGGGGTAGGCTACTTTTTCTACCAAGTGCAGATTTTCAACCCACCTACTTTGCAGGAGCTCAAGGTGGAGGATCATTTTTAGAATTTTCCATGTCGGGAAGTGACTCACTTTGTGTGGATGATTGCTTGGGGATGGAGGATCCATTTGGGGAATATGTTTCCCAACCCATATAAGCCTCCATGCCTTGGGAGGAAACTCTTCAGTTCCATCCTTGCAGTTGCTTGAGGACAAGAAAAATTTGGGAGGGGAGGACTATAATATTCCTAATTAGCCCAAGCTAATAGGAATATTAAAAAAAAAATTGCTTCCTATTTTTGTAAATAAAATTGTGAAGGAGGATAAATAAAACTCCTAAATCAGAAAATAAATCAATGTTGAAATGTGAACAAGGCTAAATCTAAGCTATTTTCATAAAGCACACTTAATTGTGAAAGAGGATGGATTAGTTGACCAAGTCAAATAGGACCAAATCATCAGTGTTGTCTAGATGCAATGAACCTTCTAGATGCACAGCAGAGTTCTAGTTGGAGGCTACACATGTAAACAAAACTAAATCATTGAGATGGTTTAGGGTTTGGAAGGACTTCTAACTTATAAAAGGAAGAGGAGGACATCAAGAGGACGTTGTTCATGATACGATATTTTCTGAACATATTGTCTGTTTAGACATTTCTTATTCTTTTGGTGTCTAGCTGAGAATAATGTTGTTTAGCACTAGGGTGTTCCTGATCGGGAATCCCACCTCTTCCATTGAGTAGCTCTTGGAGGATTCTTGCTAATATTGTCCATTATTCGGCATTTGGCAAAGCTACATCTTCCAACTACAATGTAGATCCTATTTAGGGTTTGGTTTTCCTTGTAAGATGCAGCAACTGGAGGCTAGATCTATTCAGATCTAGGCCATTATGGTGCCCCTTTTTCAGTGGCAGAGCCTTATATCCTCCTGATAAGAGAGTATTGGATAATTGGAGCTACATAATCAGATGTTGGCATCAGGACAGGCCATTTCTAGAGTCAACAATGCAGTTTCTTTCCCATAAATGGGTTATTTTCAAGAGCAGAGTTGGATGGAGTTTTGGCATGCTTTTGGAGGAGAGATCTCTGGTGTTTGGGATTCTTCCCTTCACTATGGTGATACATGGATTAGATTTATAATCCATGTTAAGTTCAGATATAATCTATTGTGTATTATATTTACTTCATAAATTAGAAATCAAACTACAGATTTGCAACTTTAGATCTCAGGTCTACTCTTTATATTTCATTTTTTGCTCAAAATCCCAAGGGGAATGTGTAGAGGAACTCTTCTAGTGTACAGATCTAATATGGATCTAATATTTTGTACACATATCTATTCTAGATATGATATGTAATTTACAGCTACTTTATCTCATAATATAACACTATCAAGCCTTCTTACAACAAATACATTGTTGCAGCACCTCATTCTTGAGGGTTTCTTCATCTAAGTGCTCCCTTTGATCCAGGTGGATATCGGTGGCCACCCACCTATTCCATTTGGACCAGCACCATCAATTCTTGCAGATTTTCACATTCAGCACAACTTACTATTTTTAGCAGGTTTTCGGGTCCTCCACTCTCGGAGCCGTTTTGGGGGCTTAATGATCTAGGTGGATATTGGTGGCCACCCACCTATTTCATTTGAACCCCCATCTTTAGTTCTTTCAATTTTCAAGTTGCAACAAAACTTACTATTTTTAGCAGTTTTTCGGGTCACGAACTTCGGGAGCCGTTTTGAGGCCTAAACGACGTTTTTGGGTATGAAAGCGCCGAGCGAATTTTTTGATAAAAATTCGTCCGGCAATTTGTAGCCCTCGGATATGCACTCAGACAGATCTTTAACGAGCTATTGAACGCGCGTCAAACGGAGATCGGGTGCAAAGTTATGCCCCAGGAAGTTGAACCACCAATTTACCCAAACGGGCACCCACCCGGTTGGCGCCTCATCTCCTACGGTTAGGTTTTGGACGTTTTCCAAATTCTACATTGTTTCTCAACGATAAATAGGCCCTCTAGCCTCATTGTAAAACAGTTCAGAGGTCTGTAGCCACCACATCTCTTCTCAGAGATTCGCTACCAGCACCCTAGCTATTTATTTCCATTATGTCTGTAAGCATCTTTCTGTTATTTGATATTAATGAAATGAAGTGTTATTTCCGCTGCATCTCTGTATTTATGGTTATGTGTTTATTCTGTTGCGTTCCTGCATAAAATCCGGATCAGTGGTATCAGAGCAGGTTGCTCTTTCTTTGTTTTTCTTTGCATGTCCCCAACGCGGTCAGGGTATAAGGAGTTAAGGCTCGATCTGGTTGAACCCTTGCAAGATCAGCCTCGCAAACCCCGACGACCTCCCATGGCGGAAGAAAAGAAAGATGAGGGAGCAGGAGATCCTATCAAAATACTGCTCGAGGAGGCTCTCGAGAAACAAAGGAACGTGATGATTGATAACTTTGCTCAAATCCTTCAACGACTGCCCACATATGGCGCATCTGCATCCAACAGCCACTCTGGAGGCGCCACTCCCTTCAAGGTACAGGTAAACTTTGACATTCCTATATTTGAAGGAAAAATAGATGCAGACGCTGTAGACGGATGGTTAAATTTGTTGGAAGGGTATTTCTCGGTCCATGACTTCTCTGACCGAGAAAAGATTATTTTTGCACTCCTCAAAGCCGCCCCCCATGTCAAAGACTGGTGGGAAACCTACCGTGAGCAAGAGGGTGAAGGGGAACCCTCTCTGTTCTCGACCACACCCACTTGGAATTCGTTCCGAGACGGCATCAAGGAACAATATTACCCTGTGGGGAGCTATGAGGACAAATACATCCAATGGACCACGCCGCGGCAACAAAAGGATCAAGATGTGCACGAACTGACGAATCTGTTCCATACCCTACGCACAAAGTTGGGTATTAAAGATTCAGAGAGACATTTGGTGCTCAAGTACCGCGGCTGTCTGCACAAACACATTTAGGAGGAAATGGAGTTCCTCGACATTACATCGCTTGGCACGGCATATCGCTATGCCGCCAAGATCGAGCAGAAATTTAAGCAGAAGAAGCGAGACTTTGGATCTGCGAATCCGAAAGGTGCCCCCGAACCGAAGAACAAGGGGCAAGGCCAAAGCAATGCGACTTAGAACAACACCACAAATCCAAAGAAGGACACAGGGAAGTGGTGTGAATTTCATAACAGCCCCACTCACAGCACAAACGAGTGTCGGGCCAAACAATCTTTGGTGGCTGGACTAAAGGCACCCGAATCAGATGCATTTTCTGATCCTGAGTTAGAACCAGACAAAGGTAATGACAAAGGGAAGCAGATCATTGATGCGGATCCCAGGGCCATTGTTGCCACCACCAAGATCCAGAAGGAGGGTCCAGAGGATCCAGAGGAGGGGGAGCGCCTCTTCCAGTCGCAGATGTGGGTGAAGGGTTCTCCGCTGCAGTTTCTGCCGATAGCTAAGCCAAAAGAAACATACAAGTATTTCAGCAGCATTTCAACTGTGAGTTTCTGCCTACACCAAATCCATACACCACCCAACCGTGATACTGGCAATGATGTCTCCACCTGTGGAGAGACTGTGATCCGCCAGCAAAGGCCGACTCTCCATACAAAGATTAAGCCATTCACGGATGAGGTATTGTGTGATGTTGCTCCTTCGATGTAGTCGATGTATTATTGGGCCAACTATACAAACATGGAGACACATGTCAGGTATGAGTCTAGGCCTCGTGCTGTTATTATTACTTTGGGAAATAACTTGTACAGGATACCGGAGGTAGTACCACCTCCTGCCATCTCTTTGACTACTGCAAAACAACGCAGTAAGATTGTTTCCCAGACCAGGAAATTCATTTTCCTTACGACTTGCTCACAGGGACAGAAGAATATTGTGGCCACAACCTCGAAACAGGGCTCCCTTTCACGGCTGCAGCAGATGGACAAAGTCATGGAGGAATACGATGACAATTTCTCCTCACTCATAGAGGTTCCTCTACACTGTCAGGACAAGCACTCCATTGATCTGACTCCCAATGCACCACCACCCGATGTTTCCATACATCCTGCAAATACACATACAGAATCCAAACATGTACTGTATGAGGCTGAGAAAGAAACCAAATTTACTAAACGCATCCAACATGTCCACCCGCAGGTCCATGGCATCTTCAACACATCTAATACTCAGTTCAATAGAATTTTCCTCATCTCATGGAGGATCTCAACGCAATGGGGACCATTGCTTCCTAAGGAGGGAGGAGTGATCCAGGTGGATATCGGTGGCCACCCACCTATTCCATTTGGACCAGCACCATCAATTCTTGCAGATTTTCACATTCAGCACAACTTACTATTTTTAGCAGGTTTTCGGGTCCTCCACTCTCGGAGCCGTTTTTGGGGCTTAATGATCCAGGTGGATATTGGTGGCCACCCACCTATTCCATTTGAACCCCCATCATTAGTTCTTTCAGTTTTCAAGTTGCAACAAAACTTACTATTTTTGCGCTTTTTTCTGTCAAACCTCCTGAGCCATTTGAGGCCCTAACCATCGCTACATAAAGCTTAAATAATTTTCTCTGACATAATCAATCTGACAATTGAGTCCCCTTATAGATCTTTCTAATCAGCCATCAACTACTGAACGGAGACGGTGCCAAAGTTATGCCCCTGGGAAGTTGAAACCACCACTGATCTGCAAACTGTCAGCCATACCTGCTCTACAAGTAGGTTTTTGGACGTTTCAAATTCTACATTGTTTCTCAACAATAAATAGGCCCTCGAGCCTCATTGTAACACAGTTCATAGGTCCGTAGCCACCACATCTCTTCTCAGAGATTCGCTACCAGCACCCCAGCTATTTTATTTCCATTATGTCTGTAAGCATCTTTCTGTTATTTGATATTAATGAAATGAAGTGTTATTTCCGCTGCATCTCTGTATTTATGGTTATGTGTTTATTCTGTTGCGTTCCTGCATAAAATCCGGATCACCCTTTTTCTCTTGTACATTGTATGGGCCTTATTATAACCTGATTTTTTGATGTATAAGTGATTAATGAACCATCATATTTTTCTCCTGCATATATTGGGTTGATCTGTGTTATTTTCTGGGCAGAGTTATTTTGTATTTCTGCAGCCCCTTCTTTAGGCATTTTCCAACTGCACTAGGTGTCGGTAGACCAGTTTAACCCACCTAGAAGGATTTGTTTTTGGATCCCTCTTGGATTTTGGTATTAGATTGTCAGATATAAGGGATTCAAGTGTTGGTTTCCAATCCTATATCATACATTCCTGAAAAATGTGTTTTTCATGCATGCCTTGCTAGCAGTCCGTTTTTGGGATATTACATTGTGTGGATCAAATATTAACTGAATTTGGATGTTGAGATTTGTTAAATATAAGGCTGATAGGAGTAGTATAGCTTCCATTTTTCTGTTGTATTTTCTTCCATAGTTGAGTGAAGAAACCAAGAGTGGGAAGCTAGAGGGAAAATTGGGGGGGGTGGGTGTTTAAGCCTATATATAAAGGGGGTTAAGACTTTTTAGCATCATTATAGGTCAAACATATTAGGAAAATACATAGGGAGTACCTTTTGCTTTATATTTTCATATTCCTATTACATAGAAAGATAACAAAATCACCTCATGTTATAGGTATATTTTCTCCTATAATGATTTCCCAAGAAAAAGCTTGTGTCTATTGTGGACATATCTGTGTATTTATTTTTGTTTTATATTTCTTACATTTCATGATATTTCATTCATGTAAAGTAATAAATTAGTTATTAAATAGTATGATATATATATATATATATATATATTAAGTAACCTAATATAGTAAATATTTTATTAATTTTATCAATTTTGTTGTGATGAACTGTGATAGTGGAATATCCATAATAGTTTAGAAATTAAATCACTTGGCACTTGTGTAGAGTTTACTTGATTTGAGGAGTATATTTGATATTTAGCATAACCACCACATAGGTAGGATATGTTTCGGCTTGTAAATATATATATGTATTTATATATATATATATATGTATTTATGTATATTTTTATAATAAACGATAGAAAAATATTATTTTATAATGAGAAGTGTGTTATATTTCTAATTTAAAATGAGAAGCACTACTCATTTGTGAATCATTGATATTTGTGAAGAAACATCACTACTTGTCTACTATTATTCTCTTCTATATTAGAAAGATATGGATGGCTAATTGTAGTGGTTTCTAGAGGATGCTATTTTGTGAATGAATTTACTATATTCATTTCAAGGGGTTTGATGGATGAAATGTTTCTTCAATAAGTAGTATCAATTTATCTTGTGATTAATTTTATCCATTAATACAAGTGTGTTTGTACTTCTCCCGTGGTGGTGTTGGTGCAATACCTTTGCTTTCTTCTTGAAAAAAAAACACTTATTTTCATAATGCTTTGAGGGTTATTAGTAAAATTCCTTCACGTGAATCATATTTGATGTTAATAGTAAGACGTTGTGTTATTTTCTAGTGTTTTTAGTGAAAACTCTGACTATTGCTCTAATTCTACTTACATACATTAAGGGGAATCCTTAATTGACATTGTATACTTAAAAAAGCATAGTAGGAACAATCATGTTATATAATGTCAAATTGTTTCTTTTACCCTAAATTTAGGATTTTATTTAACTTATCAAAATATGTATTAAATTTCATGCATATTTTTGGAGTAAATTGTTAAGATTTTCTTTCATATTTTCAATTTTTAAATTTAATTTTTCTTATATTTTTAACATAAAAACATTTTACTGGTTGAAATATAACTTATCATTATATTGTAACATCTATAAAACTATAAATCTTATTATAACTGGTTATTGTATATCTTGAATATTTATAAACACAAAATTTACATATAATTAGTTATTAAATACACAATAAAGGAAAATATATTATTATTTTTCATGTTGAAGTGTACAACACCCTATGTGGTGTACTTTATATTTAAAACATAATGATTGAAACAAGGTTAATATTTGTGTACACATGTATGTAGAAATATTAGAGCCATGTGTCGTATATAAGTTTTTCTTTAGAATTTTAAGACTAACTTAACAAAGTTATTAAGGTACTCCATGATCAAGTTATATAAATGTAGTACATGTTAGGATTATTTTTGACTTGGGATATTTTTTGGGATATTTTTTTGTCCTATGCTATTATGAAATTTTTTTTGGATGGAATGAGCCTAAAAATAGGTTCGTTTGTAAAAATTAATTGCAGATTCAAAATTTTCATGGAATTTACTAAAACGTAAGACTCAAATCTACTCTACTCATCTGCGGAACAAAAATCATGATTGCGAACACATATAAAAAACACACGTCATGATTAAACACACATACACAAATACTTATGTAGGGGAAAGAAAATTCTTAAAACCCCTTCTTATTTGTATTGCATTAATCAAATAATATGGATAAATACAATATCCTTACTCAAGCTTGAGCAAAACTGCACAAGTATCTTCTACCCTCTGCCTCACTGACTGACTTTGACCAATACTTAGTGAATTTTCCTAGCCTCAGATATCCTATTTCCTTATGTTGATTGATGAGAAATTATCTTCTATTGATTATGAAATTCCTCCAAAATTCTTTCTCAATTCCTTTAGACTGATCACTTGACCAATACAATAAATATACACTCATTCTAATATATAATTAATTGTATACTACCTTTCAAACTCCACCAAAATTGTGTAACTCATATTATTTGCATGCATGAGATAATTTACGCTAATTGATTAGTTATCTAGATTATCACTGAGTGTGGTTGAACTTCCACTTCCACAACTTCACCTTCGACTAGTTTCTCCAATAGTTGTAACTAGTTTAACTAATCATAACTCAATTTAACTGAATTAAATTGTTACAACTAAAATTATCTTAACCTATGCTACTAAATTTTCAAAATCATTGTACACAACTCAAGTTCATGGCCCCAACTCAAATTAACTAATCTAATTGAGTGATAACAACTTAGTTAACTCATCAAGTTGTCTAGTGATATGGAATTTCAATAGTTTCCTAATTTAGTGAAGGGAAAATTAAATTAGGAATTTCTTGCTACATTCTCAACACACCCTTTCAGTAAGAAATGGATTCACATATACCTCAATCCAACACCTTTGGAATTTAATGCATCCAACACTTCTCTTTTTTCCTGCTGCTACTACAACATCTACAACTAAGAAGCATACATATAAATAAATAAATAAAATCATTGAATCAATATGTAAATGTCTAATGGGAAAATTATGTTGCTGCTGAGTTTGCTGCTAAGCCTCCTGCTCCTCTATCCACACTTATCTACACTCCTTGTTATCTTACTAACACTAATCCTCCTACTACTGAATACTTTTTCCCCTGTAGCAAGGTAATGATCCATGAGGAGAACTTCTTAATGGACCCTAGCCAAATTTTTGCAACTCTTCGACTAAGGATCTAGATCACTCCACCTCACTCATAGAGGTATAGTTGCATGTTCTCCATCTTACCACTTAGCTTGAAATATCCCTGTATTGGAGGTCTCTGCTTGAGTGGATGTTTCCACTTTGTCTCCTCTCTTCTTCACCATTTTTGGCTACTCCACAACTTGTTGTGGCTACCTCTGGGGCTCCATTTTGAGAGCTAATTCATGCTCCATCTCAGCCACCAAGTCTCTAACCTTTTCATTGCTCCTCAAGGAGTTGAAAGCATCTTCTACCTCTAGTGCATACATGTTCTTGACTTTCACACCTATCTTCTTCACCTGTCCCATGGTGATTTGTCTCAATAATTAATTTCTTTTGTTGAATATCGCATTGTAGCCACAGTTTTCCAACACCTCGTTGTAAATAAGGTTATTATTTATTCTGGGAAACGAGGGACCACTATCTATATACCACATGCTTCCCATTACTAGTATTTCCTTGCATGAAATGAGAGTAAATTCAAGATTGAATTGTGAAGCTAGAGCTTCAAATGTTGTTGCTACTATAGGAACCTTCTTTCTTGACTTCTTATGTGGAAATTTTTCGGCATAGTGCCTAAATTCATGACAATAAAAGCACTTAATTTTATATGAGTCTTTATTCTTTCCATATCGTATGGAATTAACCTCACCTTGATACTTCTAGCCCTTGGTCCTCCTTTATTTTTTGACTAATACAAATTATTCTTCCTCTTATTTGGATGAGGTCCCATCTATGTTTTTTTTCCTTATTTCTTCTTACACTAGATCATACCATAACCACTCACAGTGTGGTGGTTTCTCTCTATAATTTACCGAATCTTGATAACTATGACAACTCTTGGGCAGGGCCAAAAGAGCTAGAGCTACCAAAATATTCTTCAAGGAAGGTAATAGAGACCCTGCTAATTTCATCATGACAAAATGTAAACTTTCTCAGGTACTACGGAATTGTGTCATTATTTTGCATCTTGATGCTTCAAATCTTTTCTGTGAGTGCCAACATCTTGTCATCACTATTGTTCTCAAACAAATATATCAATTATTCCATATCGTGAATGTAGTCTCTTTCTTGTGGAGATTTTAGAGAATATGATCCTTATCTCCCTCGAATATTATTCTCCTCACTTTAGCCAAATCCTTCTTCCAATGAGCGATATCCTAGGCACTAGATGTTGGGGGTTTTGGTACATTTGTCTTGATGTATTCTAGTAGAAACATTGTCATCCAATATTGCCTCCATGTGGATATTCCATGCCAAAAAAATTTTGGTTCCTTCGAAAGCATACTCAAGCTCGAGTCCATTGAAATCTGTCTTCTCAATCCTGGAGAAAACCTGTAACACTCATCTTCAATTTTGAATCACCTGCAATGAAAATTTTGAGTTCTCTTCTCTACTGTGAATCTAGCTCTAATACCATGTAGAAATTAATTGTAGATTCAAAATTTCTCATGTAATTTACTAAAACATAAGACTCAAATCTACCCTACTCATCTACGAAATAAAATTCACAATCAAGAACACATATCAGAAACATGCATCACAATTCAACAGACATGCACAGATATGTATCTAGGGGAAAAAAACTTCTAAAAACCCCTTCCTATATGTATTGCATTAATCAAAGAATCTAGATGAATATAATATTCTTTCTCAATCTTGATCACAACCTGCACAAGTATCTTCTATGCTCTGCCTAGATGAATGACTTTGTCCAATAATTAGCCAGTTTTACTAGCCTTGAAGCTCCTATTTACATGTGCATTTTTATGAGGAATTAGCCCTTGTTTATTAGGAAAATCCTCCAAAATGATTGTGCAATTCATATATTATTTGGTAAAATGTTTGTTGGAAATTATTGAAAAGTATTTAGTTATGAAAGAGGAGAATTACTATGTAAAGGTGTTATATTTTTAATTCTTATATAAAATATTTAAAGATTTATAGAAACACAAGAAAAGAAGGTTGTAGGTTGTGGAATTCTCTATTTATGGTGGAAATTCCTATTTACACACAATAAAATCTTTTGGGTTATCTTATTAAAATTATTTGCACAGGAAGTAATATTTTTATACAATAAAGTTATGGATGCTGTATAATAGTCATATTTAGCCAAAAATTGTTTTCTTCTATCTATTTAGAAGATTTTGAAAAATAGATGAATTGGGCACACTGAGAAAATACTAACTCTAACGAAAACAAGAAATAGAAAAAATTTCAATATGAATTGATAAGAGAAAACTTTTTCTGATTCCAGAGCTTAGAGGCTCTAAAATGCAGGATGTTTGTTCCAACATATAAACTATACACAGACTAGAAAAATGGTTGGTCTAGTCGACTCTTAAATAACTCTTCATAGTTACGGTAGAGAATTAAAGCAATAACGGTTACATAATGGCGAGCATAAAAATAATGAGAGTTCCAAATCAAAATCCATAATTATACAAAGATGCATATAACCACATGTAAGAAGCACAATTATATTTCTGAAATGCTGAGAAAAAAAAAATATTACAGTTACTGCTCCTCAAAACTTGCAAAAGCGTAGGACTAAAATCTTTCGAAATATTCAAGTATTTATATTATAAAAACCATTAATAAAAACCCAAAATTTCTATAGGGTTTTCGAAGGGATTAGAAATAGCAAATTAAAGAATATTACACTATTGTTTACATTATAATGAAACTCTTGAACACAGTAGCAATATCCGAGTTCGAAATAGGAGGATAAAACCTCATATACAAATAAACATAAATCTTTAAACCCATAAAGTATTATACACATGTATGGTCGGACCATAAATATCAAAACGCGGCGACAATGGCGAGAGGAGTTGAAAACATACACGGTACCTGTGACAAAGGTTCACCGTAACAAATGAGAATTTGATAGGTGCCAAAGAGTATCATGGTAGTATTGAAATGACAAGAAAACGACCAATGTGAACCATACCTGTATAAAAATTATCGCAAGTGTAGTTTAGAAAACATTCATGAAAGATAAGGACTGGAAAAACAATAACTAAGTAACTGGAGTAAAATAGTGTTTATATACCTGTATGAGTCTCACTCAAAAGAAAAATAATTTCCTGCGAAAAGATAAGGAGGAAGGGGTGAAACCCAAGCGGTCATTAACATAAATGGCAGTTTAGATTAACAAGCGTAGAAAACAACTAGTACAGTAGGAAATATTCAAACTTTCTCTCTATGGTGGAGAGGGTTGAGCTGCATCCTAGCGGAAATGTTCTAATGAAAACACTGAACCCGAGATTGTTAACCAGCATAACTGGGTAAGAAAACTCGGAGCGAATGTTGAACAAAGTCTGAGGAAGAAAGGGATTCATAAGAACCTGAACCTTAAACCTCTTGATTCCTGTTCGTGGATACTGTAATTCTGAGAGTAGTGAAAACAGTAGTCACGGGTTGACAAAACTGCATACCTTGCCATAATACCCTCGACTTAAGATGTAAGCATAAAAAAACTCCAAGCAACACGAGGAAGGGCCATAACTAGTATGGAGAAATCGCGCACAGTTGCAGAGCCACCAAACCATAGTGGTCTTGGTGCAAATGAATTGAGTAGTTAGGGTTTGGGGTTTAGCTGAAAACCCATTTTGGAGGGAAACCCCAGAAGACGTAGATGTAAATCAATCCGACAGTGCAACGTTAACCAGGTTTCATAGACATGAAATCCAAAGGAACAGTATGGGTACGAAAGATCTGCCAGAGGTTGGATCAATTAAATGCAAGGTACCAATACCCTAGGCGAGATGTAAGTCGATGAGGCTTTGGAGTAATGCATAAGACCCTCGGGAACTGAGGTAATAAAATAGTAAGCCAGGTATCGTACCATCTGAGTTAAGAGATGAAATAAAAACACGTATTGTGGTGACAAGATAGGCCCAGTTCATATTTAAAAACAAATGCCCATCAAATCTTATGTATACGCTAAAGTTTAAATTTTCCACAAATTAAGTATAATAAATAATAAAATATAGACACATTATGTTAGTGTGACAGATTTGTGTAGTGTATAATCACGATATGATAATATATGGTAAATATAAATTTTTTATTTTTATTTACAATGTTTAGATAATAAATGTTACAAGAAGTTCATAAATGTAATAGTCGCTAATCTCCATGAACCACAACTCTTTTCTCTTTTGTCGGTTGTGCTAACAAAGAGTATCCCATCTCCATGCACTCTGAATTTATTAAACTTGTTTCATGTTTATACCATTCTTCTTCTAGATACAATATTCTTTCTTCCGGATATTGATCCCGATAAACAAAATCGTTATTACATTGTTCCATTCCGAATTTTCAATAGAAACTTTTCCATCAATATCGACGTTACCGTTTTCAAGAACGTTAATATTTATTTGCATATTTTTAATAATTAAAATTAATATAAGAAAAGATATAATTTACCTTAGTTTATACAAGATTAAAATCTTTCTACTATTAAATATTTTAGTTTAATTAATTAAATAACCTATACCAATTATTTTGTATTATCTACTCTTAATTTATTCAATATTTTAATATCTTTGTGATGTCAAATATTTCATTTTAATTAATGAAATAATCTATACCAATTATTTTCTATTATTTCTTTTTTAAATCTAGATTATTTCTTCTTTAAATCTAGATATACACGAGCATATTTTATTAGAGGAACACCTTTACTTACTTAGTCAAACTCTAAGCTTATTTTCAATTATGTTTTACTTTATTATTTATTATTCTAACAATCCAATTTTGTCAAGGCCTTGTTATGGAAAATAACTGATATATATCCATTTAAATCATGGATCTAACATAAGACGAGAGGGATCAAATTTATTTTGTTGGAAACTTATTTTAGAAAACAATGTGTACTTTTTTACTGTTTAAATTACTTTTTTGAATATTATAAAGATTACATAACATGTGTATTGAGCCATTTTATATTAATTCATATTAAAATATTTTATTCATCACCCAAATTTGATGTTTTATCTGTATAAAATTATACTATTCAAGATAGACATCTAAATATTGTATTTATTATTTGAAGAGTGAAAGTGAAATATCAACAATTTAGGTAATTGTTTTGTTAATAGATTTTTAATTGTTTATTTATTTATGTATTTTTTGTTTGGCCACATAAGCAAAAAACTTTATTATTATTTTTTTGAGAATATGACATACTTCCACGTCTCTCATACTAAATTGTAGAATGAACCTCTAGACTCAATGAACTTCTCGACTCAATAATGAGAAAACCAAAAAACAAACACATAATTTATTGAAGAGACAAGCATTATGTTGATGTAGAGAATCAAATTGATGTAAAAAGGAAAGGTGTATATGTTACTTATGGAAGTTGGAAGATAAATTCACTCCCATTCCAAACAGTCACAATATATAATACTATCGGATTTGCTAACGTTTTTATTAGTTCTTATATCTTTAGTTAGTTTTTTTCCATGTAATAAACAATATATATTAAGTGTAAATTTGTATGTTTAATATTTTTTTAATTTTTTTAATATTTGTTTATAAAATTATTAACATGATTTTTGTTTATTAGCACTCCATAAATTATGAAACACTCCATTTATCACTTTGTAGGAAAGAAGAAGAGAAACCAATTATAACCAGAAAATAGTAATAAATCTATTTTAAAAAATAGATTTAAAAAAATCATATAAAAAATATTTATAAATAAAACATGATTAGTAGTAGGCAGAGAGGTTGAATATTCAATTCATAATAAATAAAAATAAGAAAAACAAAATTTCAATTTAACTTTTTGTTTTTTAAGAATCTAAATATTTATTAAATAAAAATTAATTATAAATAAAACAAGATTAATTAGTCGTTAGAGGTTGACTATTCAAATTATAATAAATAAAAATAAGCAAAGAACTTTCAAATGGACTTTCTCCATAATATCATAGTTTTTAAGAATTTTAATATTCATTTACATATCCTTTTGGGATTGTTTAGTTTATTTAGATGCTTATTTAATAATGAGCATACTTTTTAAATGGTCACGGCGAAGGGTTTCATATTAATTTTATGTTTTTACTTAGAATTATAATATATGTGTAATCTAATCGTCAATCATTATTTTGATGGAATTTTTTTTTTCAACTGAAAATTGGTGTATTTTAGATGTAATTTTTTTTTTTTTATATATATGTGTTTGTTTAGAGAATATATATATAGAATTATTTTAACAATTGAAATGAAATACAATCTAAAAATGGCTTCAAAGTTTTAAAGTTGTTTTTTTTTTACAGAATGGAATGAAGGAACGTTTGATTGTTTTAATTATATATTTAAATGTAAAAAAAGTTAAGATTTTAGGATTTTTTAATTAAACAATTTTTAACTTTTCATTAAATTTAGTTAAACATATTTTATAAAAATCAAAGGGATAATCCATTTTTAAAACTTATGGAACACACGACAAATCATTGAAACAAAATGTGTGTGTTATTGAGTCGGTTCCTCAATTTACTAGTGACGTCGATGCTTTCCTATTAAATCCAATACTTTTACCCATCTACTTTTGGCGAGGATGTGTGGGATGCATAGCCCAAGTGATTATAGGAGAATCCTGTGAAAGGGGATTTTCTATATTGGTATGTACAACTAATCATGCACTAACCGTTTTCCATTAGAAATCACATGCATAGCTACATTGCGTTATTGTACTGTACGTTATATAATTTGGTTTATTAATTAAAACATTATATATTAAAACATATATAACATATTATTAAAATATTATAGGTTAATATTAAGTTTAACATTAATATATTATTATATTATTTATTAGTCATATAATTATGTTAAAAAAATGTTTATATGCATATAGGTTTTTTTTTTAATATGTTTATTTCAAAAATGGAAAATGAAAGTTTATGTCTATTGGCCTTTTTATTATGCTATTTCACTCTATTTTTATTTTTATTTTACTGTCACTTTGAAAGATTTTTTTAAGGTCTTGAGTAAACAATAAAGAAGAAAAGGAATTTTATGAATTGTTGAATACTTATAAACATATGAAATCCATTATACCAAAGATTGTTGAAATAAATATTTGTAGTATTTGCAGTCGTAATTTAAGATGAATTCAAATATATTGATGACATATAATGAATTTATATACATTAATATTTTTATATCTTTTTTATAGACATTGTTTTTGGAAATAACACGATAATATTTGTAAGTTTTGTATAATTATCACTCTATTTTAAATATATAAAAATTAAAAAATTATAACCTTAGGGTTTATAATATAAATTTTATTGTTTATCATATTAATCTTAAGGTTTAAAATATTTATTGGAGGATTTAATATTAACTCTGAGGTTTGTAATATTAATGTTAGAGTTTTGACTATTAATTTTATGATTTAATATATTAAATTTTGAGTTTATAATTTTTTGATTTATAAAACTATTCTTAGACTTTATAATATTAATATTAGAGTTTATAATCATAGTGTTTATAGCATTTAGTTTTATAAGTTACAATTTATAATATTTTGTTTAATGTTAGGGTTTCATATTGTGACGTTGGAATGGTGCAGAAATCAATCCAAGATCACATTTTCACAAACATTGTCTTTATACTGCAATCAATATGATAATAAGTGTTGCAATGTTACATTACATTGCAACTTATTCAACATTGCATTGCAACATAATGACATTGGGGTTTAATATTAGGGCTTATAATATTGGATTGATAATATCAAGGTTTGTAATATTAATAATAAATTTTATATTCCTAGGTTTAATATTAGGAATTATAATCATGGGGTTTAATATATTTTACTTAATATAAGGGTTTTATATAATCATGGGATTTGAAATATTTAACATAATATTAGGGTTTAATATTGTGATGTTGCAATGGTACATAAATATGTCCAATGCAACATAGTGAAAAATATTGTAACGATATGAAAATCAATCTAATAATGATTGTCGCATTGTTACGTTACATTGTAACTTAGTAAACATCACATTATGACATTACAAAATATGAGTTTAATATTATGGTTTATAATATTGGTTTTAAAAACATAACATTTATAATATTAATCCTTGGGATTATAATATTAATATTAGGGTTTAAAATCTAGGGATCAATATATTAATCTAAGGGTTTATAATCTCGCGGTTCATAATATTTTCTTTTATAATGTCAGGGTTTATAATATTTGGTTAAACAATCATGTTGAAATGATATAGAAATCCATCCAATGTCACATGTGTCAAACATGATTTCAATGCGATAATTAATCCAAGTACATTGTTGCAATGTTACATTACATTACAATTTATTCAACAACACATTGCGACATTGCAAAATTGTGGTTTAGTATTGATGTAGGAATAAAGAACACACAATTCCTACCAATATGTTCACTGTAGTAAAATGTACAAATTTTTACTGAGGCCCTCACTTCCCTTATAAAAACTAGTTTGCTTCTTTATTGCACAACTTTAATCAATGTCAAAATTTCCGAATTATTCCCCACATAATGATGTAAACATCTCTAGACCACATACCGTCTATTCTTGTCAGAATGGTATTTTGTTTCAAACCCCGTTAGAACTATATTGTTTATAATTGATCCTTGCAAATCTGAATTCGTTAAAGAATTCAAACAACATGAAATTCCAACCAACATATATAATAGTTGAACAAACATATACGATGGTTTATTTACTCTACCATACAAATACCAGTGTTGAAAAAGGATCTTTTAAATGCTATCGATGGTTTGAAACCACATATCAACACATTTTAAAACCATTAAAGCTAGATTTCATTTCACCTTCGGCAATATCATTGACTTGTAATATCCTTTTGAAGTTTATTGCAATTATAACCGCGCCATGTAATGCATCAAATTTGACAACGTAACGTAGCCTCTCAACGGATAACGTTGTGGTCTGACCCTGCATCAATTCCAGAGATTCATACAAGTCGACTCCGGCATTTGATACTGTTGTTTTCACTAGTTGGAATGCAGCACATTGACCAAATTGTGGTCCTTTATACTGCTAACACCGTCTTCCAATCACCTATCATAGTGCTTATGCACGTCAAGGCATTCACTTCGATCAACACTGTTCACACAGAGACTGTTTCTTAATTTAATGCTAGGCTTGCTGCATTCATATGATTCCATTCCCTAGAATACGCCTTTCCTTAACAACGTAGCTTGTGTTCAGATCTTGCGTGAGTTCTTTACAACAATAACATGTCATAATTTAGCTCCTTCCGTGCAGTGGTGATACAACTTAAACTGGATCTGCGTAACCGGTTTTTCTTGCTCGCTACAGTGACGTTGATGACACATAATCATAATAGGAACTCGGTCTATCTACATAGAATCACATATATATACACTATTCACATCAAATATAATTAAAACTAGAAAATAAATGGACAATTTGAAATTCCAATCAACCGACTATTGCATGGGCTAATAAGCATTAGTTGCCCCTCTACAATTTCAACAACTAATTCAGATTCTCTGGTATTCCTCACACACACTCACACCCTATTCATCTCCAGTTTCTCTAATTTATACAAAATATGAGAAAATATTCTTCTCGGAATAATATTCTTCTAGAATTCCTCAACAAACCAATGCCTCCCTATTATTAAACATTTTCCCCTATCTTGGCTCTATTTCATGTAGGGAAAGAAACCAATTTCTATTATTATTCCATATTTAATTAAATATAAAACAAATTAACAATTCTCCTAAACTAAATAACAAATTTAATAAAATAAATTATTAAACTATTCCTAAGTCTATTTTATTTCCAATTAGCCACAACATGTGACCAAGATGTCACATTGCTGGCTAGGTGCTTGATGCTCCTGCATCAGACTCCCGGGGAAGCAAACCTGATCTTGTAGTACTTTGGAGTCGATGCCCAATATCTGTAGTTCTGATGCAATCACCCAACTGGCGTCTTCCATTTGCTATCCTTTCCACTTGAATAAATATGTTTGGCTTCTCATTTTCGTTGACTCTCTCTTTTCCCTTTTTCCTACTTTGGGCTTTCTTCTGTTGTGGCGTCTCCTTGTGGTTTTTCCTCTGGGTTTTGGTATAGATACAAATCTGAAATACATGATTAAGTCACCTATTTTGAATTTCTTTTTCCACCTTTTCATATCTGCTAGCTGCTTGTTTGTACTACTGCGTTCCTACCATCTTCTTTTGACATCTCCATCAAATATGCTTCTAGGAGTTAGCCAATTCATGATAGCTTGGATTTTATTTGAATCCGCTTTCCACTCTTATTTAGAGACTACATATTCCTCCAAAACTTCATTCATCAACGTGATGGTGATTTTCTTTATGGTTCAAGAATCTGTGCTCATGCGCCATTCATATTCTTCCATTGGACTAAGTATTGTTGGTACTGCACATGGATTAAGGCTTCCTCTTACTAACCCTTTATCCATCAGTTCTTGGACTTGTCTTCCAATTTCAACTTTCTCCTTCGGTGTTAACCTGTAGGTTGCTTTATTCAACAAACTGGCTCCTGGGATCAGATCAATATGGTGGCTAGTACTCCTGATGGGTGGCAACTCATTCAGAAACTCATCCATAACAATGTCAGCAACATCATTCAACAAATTCCAAATTTCTTCAGGTAAATCTTCTAAATTTGTAGAAGTTAAAATTATATTCAATTTCCCAAAAATAGAAAAATGCATTTCCTCTCCCTTCTCATCTTCCTGCAACAAAGTCTTCCCACTCATCAACATAATGTTGTTTCCATATGTCTCTTCATTAGCTTCAGCTTTCAAGGGTAGCAGTGTATGATTATTCCCATCTTTCTCAAAAGTATAAGTGTTTCTTCTACCATCATGTATGGCATTTCAGTCAAACTGCCACAATCTCCCTAGTAATATGTGACACACATCCATCAGCATTATATCACATAAAACAACATCCTTATAAGTACCAATCTGGAAGTCAACTTTACATTGCTCAGTTACAATAATTCGATGGCATTTCTAAAGCCACGATAATTTATAAGGAGTGGGGTGTATTGTTCTCTCCAACTTCAACTTGTCCACCATCTCTGTAGAAACAAGGTTCAGTACTACTTCTATCAATTACCAATTTCAAACACTTACCCCTTGACTTACATATAGTTCTGAATAGATTTTTCCTTTGAGTAGGTTCTTTGGTCTCCTTGGCTTCTTTAAGCAATACACTCTTCAGTAACAGGGATTCTCCGGCTTCAGGTGGTTCCTCTTTGGCTTCAGGTTGAGGAATATTCTCCTTTGCTTTAGCAACATTCACATTACGTGGTTTTTCTGACTTTTGATGAGGGAAATCCCATTGCATATGTCCCCATTCACCACATACATAGCACTAACATCTCTTCCTCGACCTCTGCCTCTGTGCATGAACCTTCCACGACCATAATCTCCTCTTTGTGGTGATCTATTGCTCGCACTCCCTACCTCATTCTGAGAGTGTTGAAATCTGGATTCAAATATTCCCCCTTCTTTTGCCGGACTCCTGCCTTTATTTCTCTGGTTTTTTTTGCGCAAGAGTTTTTCCTCTGCCCTCAAGGCTGCTTGATAGGAATATTCAATCGACTTCAAATTTAATAAGCTGATCTCATCCTGTATTTCATATCTCAAACCATTTATATATCTAGCTACCTTTTCTAGATCATCTTCAACATGGCTAGATCTAATACTCAGCTTATAAAATTCTTTAGTATATTCCTTGATTGTCATCCCTTTCTGTTTTAAGTTCTACAATTGTCTAAACAAATTTAATTGGTAATCCTTCAGCAAAAACTTACCCTTCAGCTTACTTACCATCCTATCCCATTTCTTGATTTTGGGCTTCCCTTTTCGCTCCCTCGATAGCTGCAATTCATCCCACCATAAGGCTGCATGGCCTTTCAATCTCGTGGCTGCAAACTTCACTTTCTTCTTGTCATCGACTTATTCATAGTCGAAGTATTTATCTAATGAACTGATCAAGTCCATTAGCACCTCCACACTAAGACTTTCATCATATAAAGGTACTTCTACCTTTGGTCGGCTGTTGACCTTTGCGAGCATCTTCATGAATTTGGATGCCTCGCTTTCCTCCTCCACTTCTTCGTCAGTGTTCACTCTTCATCAGCACTGTCGACTGCACCATATGCTGCTCTCCATCGAGTAGTTTCTACTATAGCCAATCTCGTGCACAAATTCCGGATCCCATCTAGCAAAACTACGTTTGTTATAGGTCTCCCTCGACCTATCTCGGCTCCTCTCCTAGGCAGCATTCTCTGCAATGCTTGAAAAATCGCTTAACAAGATCTGATACCAAAAATGATGTAGGAATCAAGAACATACAATTCCTACCAATCTATTCACTGTAGTAAAATGTATAAGTTTTTACTGAGGCCCTCACTTCCCTTATAAAAACTACTTTGCTTATTTATTGCACAACTTTAATCAATGTCAAAATTGCCGAAATATTCCCCACATAATGATGTAAACATATCTAGACCACATACTATCTATTCTTGTTAGAGTGGTATTTTGTTTCAAACCCCATTAGAACTATATTGTTTATAATTGATCCTTGCAAATCTGAATTCATTAAAGAATTCAAACAACATGAAATTCCAACCAACATATATGATAGCTGAACAAACGTATACGATTATCTATTTACTCTACCATACACATACCAATGTTGACAAAGGATCTTTTAAACGCTATCGATGGTTTGAAACCACATATCAACACATTTTAAAACCATTAAAGCTAGATTTCATTTCACTTTCGGTAATATCATTGATTTTTAATATCCTTTCGATGTTTATTGCAATTATAATTGTGCCATGCAATGCATCAAATTTCACAATGCAACGTAGCCTCTCGACGCATAACGTTATGGTCTAACCCTACATCAATTCCAGAGATTCATACGAGTCAAATCCGGCATTTGATACTGTTGTTTTCACGATTTGGAACACAACATATTGACCAAACTGTGGTCCTTTATACCGCTAACACAGTCTTCCAATCACCTATCGTAGCGCTTATGCACGTCAAGGAATTCTCTTCGATCAACACCATTCACACAGAGACTATTTCTTAATTTAATGCTAGCCTTGCCGCATTCATATGAATCTACTCTTTAGAATATGTCTTTCCTGAACAACTCAGCTTTCGTTCAGATCTTGCATGGGTTCTTTACAACAATAACATGTCATAATTCATCTCCTTCCGTGCAGTGGTGATACAACTTAAACTGGATCTGCGTAACCGGTTTTGCTTGCTCACTACGGTGACATTGATGAAACATAATCATAATAGGAACTCGGTATATCTGCATAGCATCACATATATATACACTACGCACATCAAATATAATTAAAACTAGAAAATAAATGGACAATTTGAAATTCCAATCAACCGACTATTGCATGGGCTAGTAAGCATTAGTTGCCCCTCTACAATTTCAACAGCTAATTCAAATTCTTTGTTATTCCTCACACACACTCACACCCTATTCATCTCTAGCTTCTCTAATTTATACAAAATATTAGAAACTATTCTTCTCGGAATAGTATTCTTCTAGAATTCCTCAACAAACCAATGCCTCCGTAATATTAAACATTTGCCCCTATCTTGGCTCTATTCCACATAGGGAAAGAAACCATTTTCTATTATTATGCCATATTTAATTAAATATAAAACAAATTAACAATTCTCCTAAAATAAACAACAAATTTAATAAAATAAATTATTAAACTATTCCTAAGTCTATTTTATTTCCAATTAGCCACAACATGTGACCAAGATGTCACATTGCTAGCTAGGTGCTTGATGCTCCTGCATCAAGTATAAGGGTTTTTATTGTAAGGGTTTATGATAATATGGTTTAATGTTACGTTTATGGTATTAATATTAGGATTTATAATATTAATCCAAAGATTTATAATCTTAATCCTAGATTTTAATATTAATCCTACACTTTAATATTAATCTTAGGGTTTATAATATTAAACTTATGGCTTAATATTAATATTAGAATTTCCCCAGATGCGGGTGTTTAAGGGCATACATACGGTTCTAGGCTTGTGGGTCGGTGCGTGGCAGGGCCACATGGCCACCCACAAGCCACACCTTCAGCCAAAAATTCCATTTAATAGCTCGGGTCGTCACCCCAAGCAGCATTTACTCCGCTACGATCGTTGAGGCAGCTCCTTCTGCTTCAAAATTCCACTCCTCGTTCACTGTCTAGCTATGTTCTTTGGCCTTGTGGTCCTACCTTTCGGCCATTTGGTTCTGCCTTTCAGCCTTTAGGTTCTATGACGTTCCAGTCTTCCCCCCTGTGAGGCTGCTGCTCCCCTGAGGTCGCGGAGCCAAGCTTCCGCACGTCGGCTGGGAGACGCTGCAGTCTTCGGTGTTGCATTGAATTTCTGTCTGGCCACCATTACTCGCAGAGCATCCTCTGCCAATTGCGCCTCTCTACTACCTCTGGCCTTAGCGCCACCTCTGAGCTTGAATTGCCCTCTGCCTACCCTGCTCTCTCCACTTCTTGGTGTGCCTTCTGCCCCCACTGCACCACTATGCCTCGCCTCAGGCATCACATGCAATGCAGGCGTGGCTATAGCAGGAGCCACGCTTCTCGTCTGTCCCCCTCCTCTCTGTCGAGTTCCTCGTCCTCCCCCTTGAGAATTCTTGGGGCAGGTACCCCGATACTCGCAACAGACATGGTCATCTATCTGGTTTGTCTCGTTCCTTCGCTCGGCCCTCTGCCTCTGAGCCATCTCCACAACCTTCGCCTTGCCTGGTCCCCTCTGCCCTTTCGCAGACTCCCTCCACTGCCCAATTCCACTTTCAATGCACCTCCGACTGCCCTCATGTTGTTGCCACCATCTCGGTTTCCTTCCAGGAGGAACCCGCTGAGGCACCCAGCCATAGTCAGCCCATTCTGTAAATGTACCCTCGCAGCAACCTCTGCCCTTCTGAAGAGGTGAAAGAAGCAACAGGCTCTAGGCAAGCATAATTCGCACTCGGACAGAAGTAGCAGCTCCGGATATAGTAACGATGACAAGGAGCAGAACAGGCAGGCCGATGGTAAAGCTGGTGATGCCACAGAGCCATGACATGCTGCGTTGGGCTCCCAGGAAGCTGATGATGATGAATATAGATGCCTCATAGTCGGAAAAACACCTCCAGCACCCCATGATACCTAAAATTTTAGGTTTTACCTAGTTTACAGATCCTAGCATCATATTTTTGTTATCTGTTTCTCTTTATGTTTGGTACAATCACCAATGTCTGTATAACGCTGGTCTCCTCACTCGAGAAAATGACTCAAATTCTCTGTGGGCTGGTTTCCCCTACGTGGGCAGCTCCATTTTTGTTGTTTTGTTGCAAACAATGCCACTTATACAGGCCTGAACTGCAGAGGCCAGAGCCTCCATGTATTTTATGTTCAACTAATAGAATTTAATCTTACTTAGAAAAAAAAAATATTAGAATTTATAATGTTGGGTTTTATAATGTTAGGGTTTATAATATTTGGTTTAATATTAGGGTTTAATATTCTCGCATTGGAATGGTACAAAAATTTATCCAAAGTTGCATTGCGACAAACAATGTCACAATGTGACAATCAATCTCAAAATGATTGTCATCATGTTACATTAAATTGCAATTTAATCAACATTGAAATGCAATATTATAAAATTAGGCTTTATAAAATTAGGGTTTTTAATCTCTGGTTTTTTTATTTATTTTTTAATATTATAGTTTAATACTGTCACATTGGACTAGTATAGAAATTATCTAGCATCACATTAGGACAAACATTGTCATAATCTCACAATCAATCCGACAATTATTGTCTCAATGTTACATTACATTGCAATTTAGTCAAAGTCACAATGTGAAATTATAAAAATAGGGTTTAATACTAAGGTTTCTAATATTGGTTTTTAATATTTGGGTTTATACCATTGTGTTTAATATTATATTTATAATATAAAGATTTTATGTTAGATTTATAATATTTCGTTTAATGTTAGGGTTTGAAATAATAAGTTTTTAATAATGAGATTTGTAATATTGACTTTAATATTAAGATTTAATATTGAGTTTTATAATCTTAAGGTGTATAATATTAATGCAAAAAATTATACCTTAATCTTAACATTTATAATCTCGCCTTTCAGCATAGAGCTTATTACTCTTTCTAAATTTGGCTCCCTTTAATTTCTATTTTGCTCCGTTTTTTTTCAATTTAGTATTGTACTCACAATGTATGCCCTATGATTATTTCATGTACAATATGGGAGCACCAGTCCTATATGGTTACACATCTTGGGTCATGTAATTTTTACAATGCAGGCTAACTCATCGCTTCCTTTTGCTAATGCTATATGTCGACATCCTGCAAATGCTTACCTATCCTTATCATGGTGTAATGTCTCCTTTCCAGTTAATGGCATATATGCGTTCGTTCTAAAATTCCTGGTTTTGAGACCTAGTGGTTTCGGGGTTGAAACGCAAGTAGAGTTAATTTATGGACTTGTACCTTAAGTGATCGTTTGACTACAAAATTCTTAATTCTGGATAACATACCATACTTGTAAACATTCTTCTTGGAAAAACTATATAAATATATATCTTGGGTTCAATCCCGTTAAACCTGATGTTACCGGTCCATAATTTTCAGTGTCCTTTACATGTACTTCCCTTCATTATCTATTGGTTGTATCGATATTATTTATTTCTGAATAATTTTGTATTCCGTAGAATTTTATTTATCTCTTTATGTGCATGTCTTATATGTATTCTTAAAATTTTTTCTAGATTATTGAATTATAACAAGACGGTGGAAAGCTCTTAAGCTCACGCATTTACAAAAAATATTAATTTGAAAAGCTCATCCTTCAAATTTATAAATATCTAACTGGATTTTATCACACCAACTTAGATCGTTTGTAATGTTTGCAGCCATAGAGGGATTTACTTCTAACTTTTGTTTGAAATACCTACGCTTTGTATTCACATTTGTATTCATTTAACTCTCATAGGTTTAAACTATTCAGACTAGCGTTCGAGAAGGCTTACCTGGACTCAAGTCCATTTTCCCTTATTTAGTAAATAAAATCCATATTTAGAAGAATAAACGAAAATTAAAGGTTATATGGCCATGGATAAGATTCTTAATTTCGCTACCTCTATCACAACTTCATTTCATAATTTCATTACCTTCATACCAGCTATACCCAATAATTAACGTTTTGTTTTCTTCCTTTCTTACTCATAGAGTATAATAAAAATAAAATAAGTTCATGAATCTCTATACAATCCACATATTCTAATTCAATAATTATAGAGTGCTAGTTTATGCAGAATTTACATATTAAGAAAAATCCTTTAGCTCACACACGCAACCAGAACATAGGCATAGGTACATCACACACATTTTTTTTTCTTATTCTAGTACATACATTTCAACTACAATTTGTGTATCATAATATTTCTTAACAAATAATGTGTTATTCATATGACGCAATAAACCACAAACAGGTATCTAACTGCAATCACTACCTGAAACGCACTTAGGATTTTAGCAGTTTCCTCCCGACCATGATTTTCCTCTTTTAGTTCCCCTCGAGCTAAGATCGACTTGCCTCATTGCTTCCTTCGTGGATTATTTTTTATATTTTTTTCATAGCAGTTTTTTTTAGCGGTTATTTTTTTTTTAAGCATTGTCTAGTTTTTTTTAGTCTCCCAATCCTTTTTCCTAGTATTTTTGTTTTTATTTTTCGAAAAATGTTATTTTCCTTCTCTTTTTTTAAAGCTTTCTTTTTATCCCACAGTGCTTTATTCCACCATACAAAGTATCTTTCTTCAACTAAACAATTTTATATGATATTTCTCTACAATCATATTAAATTCAATCATTTTTAATTATTTTTCTCCTAGAGATATTTTTGGAGATTTTTAGGGAAGGTCTATCTTACACTTGACCACCAACAATTGTTTCCATGGTGGAAATAAATATCAAAAATCTAGTTCTCTTTCATTGTTGTTTTTCAAATGATTTTATTTATTATTTCATAAAATAATTACATTATCATAATTTCCAATAATGACTTCCATTGCCACTCAGACCCATAACATTTTCATGTCTAAATATAGTAAATGTTCAAAAACAGAAATGTAAAAGTGTTACATTTTTAAATAGATCTTGTTCTAAGAAATGTTTCTCCATGACTTGATACATACCAAGCAGTCTCTGACTAGCTGATTCTGCAAGCCAAGGATTTTGAAATTTCATATTATCATGATTGTTCCAAGTAATCCAAGATCTGGCATAAACTGAGCATCCTTTTACTATCTATTATTTTGTAATTTCATGATGTTTCTAATTTTCCTATATTTCTTCTACAAATACTAGGGGCATCCTCTGACTTACCTTGGCTTTGAAAACATTTAACAGTAAAAAATTAACCTTTAAGGTTGTAGCTTGTAAACTGTGATTCACTCTTCAACACTTTTTGATTATTCTATATTTTATCAATTAATAACTTTGAGCTATGCACTTATTTTCTCCAAAGGATAGAATTACCTTGGGGAGAAAAGAAATATTTGTTGTTTATGGTTTTTTTTCTATCTAAGGAAATTTACCCCTTGAATGCCAAGTTCTCATCAGGCTCTATTTTTTTGCAGGGTTTTATAATCATGGCCAATAACCTAGTTCATGGATTGTTGGGTTATTATGGTTTATATCTTAGTTCTTGTAATAACATATGCAGACCTCATGATCGACCATGCACGTTCCTATAAATATGGATAATATTATATTTTCCTTAAAGATTTTTTTTTTTTGAAGGGAATTTATACTATCTATATACTTAGTAACATTGGTCACTTAGTAACATTGGTCACTTGGTCCTATACCTTATGTTGATATTTTAATTATTAGAAGGTGTAAATGTGGGTACTTGTAAGATCAAATATGAACCCAATTGTACTTTTCGGAATTTTTATGTTTAGTTATCTTTGATACGTTATTCATTATTGTTTCCGTCGCATGCATATGAAACTCATATATTGGCATTTATCAAAATATGCATGTTTCTAACATAAAAAAGTATATGAAAGGCGATGAACTATTATCTAGTTAGTGTTGGAATATTGAAAATTCCAGAATTAATAATGGAGAAATTAATCTCCCTTTCTTCAACACAGAGAAATAAATTTCTCTTACCGAAAACAGAGTTTCAACTCAATAAAAAAAACATTTATTCCATACAAATTTGTTACAAGTTCTTCCTCACTACAGAGGGATTACAATTGCTGCTGGACTGTTACAAAACACAGTTCCAAAAAAAAAAAAAAAAAAACTCTTCTCTGTCTCCTTTTAAAAAAAAACTCTGCTGTGAATTTTCATTCACTGTCTCTGTTAAAAAAAACAACTCACTATTTTTTTTAAAATAAACATACACTGCTGTGTATTTTCAAATTTTCACTCTCTGTTTAAAAAAAAAAACAATTGCACTGTTGTGCATTCTAAACTGTTCTACGCACTTAAAAAAAATTACAACTCTGTTCTATATATATATATATATAAACAAAATATATCAATGTCATCAATTGAAATACAACCAAAACTTCACCACTTGACAAATCTTTAATGGCATCAAAACTTTTGATGGCACCGCTTGAAAATCACATTGAAGTCGAATTTGGCTTGGTGGCAGAAGTGGCGAATTTTCCGCGGCGATGGTGGTTCGGTGGTGCGTGGGCGGAGACACCACATAGCGGTGGTTGCAGGGGCTGCCTTCTGCCCGTACACAAAAATTGGGGTGAGGCCCCGCAGTAAATAATGACTGTTGATTGCTTGGTCAACCCCCAATTGGCTGGTCAATAGCGGGGGCTCACCATTTGTTAAATTCCGGGGGATTAGTGCTCCCGCTAACCGTCGATATCCGCCAACCTACTGCCACGTTAGACTCGTTCGAGTAGTTGGAAATTAAATTCCAACAATTAGATCTTAGTTTATAAGAAAAAAAATATTAAACGTAAAGGTTCCATAGTTATAAATAAACATATAAGCCTAGATATAGTTGTAATATCCCCCCATTGTTAGAATATCGTTTCGATGAAATTAAATGCCATTGTGTAACATGACAAAAAAACACATGGAAATATTATGTACATGAATATTTCAGAATAAATAAAAAGTGGAATCTAAGTATTTGGAACAGAGAGACCTAGAAATGAGCCTCTTGCAAATATAATATTATAGGTAAATGATATTGGATAATTCTTTCATGATAAGAATTCTAGATAAAATTCTAGATAAGCTTAATGGATAGGAGAAAAATATTCATTAATTTTCTTTGCTAGGAAAAGATGCTAAGATTAGAGAAACCTAAAAGAATTACATGACAGAAAGGCTAGCTTTTATAGAAAAGCATAGAAAAGTGTATAAAAAGTTCCATAAAAGCAAGACAATAAAGCGCGATGATACTAACAGAAATCATATCATGATAATAGGGTATTAAATACCAAGTGAAGGGATCAACAAGGGGTACTTGATTCCAAGGCAAGGAATTCTCATCTAGGGGGTGAACTGGAGCAAGCAATTATTGGTCGGGTGGAGAGCATGTGCGAATTTCCAAGTACCTTGTTTGCAACTATTATTTTAGTTACAATAAGTAAGTTGGAATTATTTTACTAGAAAAACCACTATAGGCATGTTTTACAGTAATGAATAATATGTGGTTAAATTTAAAGTTTTAAGATTTGTCTTGTACATCGGGTTTACAGTTGGTAAGATTAAGGAAATTAATGGGGAAGCTTAATATGTTAGAATAAAATAAATTTTGTACACTTTTATCTGGATATAAGAAGGAATAATATAGAATACTATAGATTATAATTCTTATGTTATAATGCATGAAATTTTAGTTGTATATTCCAAATAAGAACGAAAAAAAATTCCAGCAATAAAGGTTTCATCGTATGATTTAGAGTATCAGATAAATAAATTTATGACCAAAGATATAAGTTATGACAAATACATTATGTCGAGATTCCTGTATTATAAAAATAGAGAGAGTAATACAATATGATCTAATGAAACTATTGATTATTTGGAATTTAGTTACTCTTTTAAAATAAGGAATACATGAATATTTATAGATTGATGCTTGAAAGTAAATATTGAATATAATGAGTGGAAAAAGCTGACTATAAAAACAACCTTATCATAATGCACGGGTAAAAGGAGACCACTATAGGAGGGAAGCCGATATTGGAAATGGAATAGAGATGAAAGGGTGAACTTAGAAATATTTGTTAACATCATATTATAGAACAAGGCGAAAAGTGAATTCATTCGGAATGGTTGTAGAGTACAATAGAGGAAGGATATGCAAGAACTAAAATAGATTGGGGGTGGAGTAGTATTAATAAATATCAGTACATAATATTAAGAAGTAAAACTCATTCATCATTATTATTAATTGCATGTAAAGTAGTTCCTTGAAGGCAAAGTCTAGGAATACGAATATTTCCACCAAGGCAGTATATGATGAATAAGTAATAAGGAAGTTATCATAATTTCATAACAATAAATTATAAGAATACTTTGTAATATATGAAAAATCTTATTATTGGCAAGTTGCATATTCACCATGTAGCCATTGAAAATAAGTTCAAAAATATAAACTCGAATTATTGAAACCAAGGTATACATAAAAAATTATATAATCAATAGAAAATATCATAAAATAATCATAATTGTTAACAGTTGTGCTCCTCACCCTATGAATTGATTAACATAAATTACAAATAACTTATCCTATATTCACGAGAAAAAAATAAGCACAATCTTCCTTCACAAACCCAAGCACTGCAAGAATTGAAGTGTATCGACCTGAAACATATGGTAAACTATTAGTTGACCATTTCAATATAAATGGGTCAGGTATATAAGTGGATGGGTATCAAGCATATGTGTCTGTATCCACAATCAAACATTGTGTATTGATAAGATAGGTAAGCTAAGAAGAATTTGATAAAACCAAATTCTAGATCCATCTAACTCCGGATCTATCATGCGCCGAGAGGGATCAAATCTCTCGAGGTGCGAACCTATTTTTTCAGTGCAAAACTTGAGGAAAGGTTTGCACCTCGAGAGATTTGATCCCTCTCGGCGCATGATAGATCCGGAGTTAGATGGATCTAGGCTGGTGCCAGTCAGAGGCATCAACGTCACATTTTTCATATTATTAAAATTTTTGTATATTTTTGAGATGTAAGATGGATCTAGGCTAGTTTCAGTCATGTGCTACCAAGGAAAATATATCAAATATATGATTAATTTTATCAGTAATATGTAAATATATCAAATATTAATATAATCATTTTAAATATGCTAAATATTTCTGAGATTAACTTGGTCATTTTAATTTTAAATTTTCTTAGTTACCTCAGTTCTTTGAGATGATAATTATTGTTAATAACTATAATGATGAAAAATGATGAAATATTTTTTTTAAATGCAAAGTGACAATAATAGTGTTGGAAGATAGAAAATGTGAATAATAAGAACGTACTGATGTTACAATCAATCTCAAACTATTTTCTTCTACTATTCTTATTTCCTCCCTTGTTAGTTTTGTTATCTTTTCATATCGATTATATAAAAAAGAAAATTTAAATCGTAAACCATTTAAATCTTTAGCTCGATCTGTTGTAGTAAACATGATACCTTGTCTCTCTTGCTCTCCAATATTAATAGCTTAAATTACTATAACACAAAAATCAATCTACATTGCTAATAACTTTTTGTGCTTACACTAAAATCAATGCATATTGTTAATCCAATCACTTTAATATTAATGTACCGTCATATATCCAATTACATCAAATCATAAATCAACATATACATTGAAATCAATGGATTTAATGCAAGCAATCAAATAATATTAGAAAATAACTTCTACATTGAAATCAATGCACCTAATGCAATCAATCAAATAAGATTAGAAACCAACATCTACACTGAAATCAATGCATTTACTCAAAGCAATCAAATAGGATTAGAAATTGCCATCTACACTGAAATCAATGCATTTAGTGCAAACAATCAAATAGTATTAGGAATAATCTACATTGAAATCAATGCATCTAGTGCAAGCAATCAAATATAATTATAAATCGATGTCTAAATTGAAATCAACACATCCAGTGCAAGCAATCAAATAGTATTAGGAATCATCACCTACAATGAAATCAATGCATCTAGTGCAAGTAATCATATATCATTAGAAATAAATATCTACACTAAAATCGATGCATCTAGTGCAAATAATCAAATAGGATTATAAATCACCATCTCCACTTAAATCAATCCATCTAGTGCAAGAAATATTCTTCCCTCTCTCCACCCTCCATCCATATCTATATCCCCATCCATCTCTTTTTTCTTGTCTCTATCTCACCCCCCTAAGCACACACACTCTCGCACTCCATATATATCATTCTCTTTGTCGATCACCCTCTCTCCCCATCTCTCTCTTCTTCCCTCTCTTCCCCTTCTCTCCCTCTCCCCCGCTAATATCTCTCTTTCCTCCTTTTGTCCTCTCTCTCTCTCTCCATCTTCCTTATCACTCACACACTCTCTCTATAGGAACCAACATCTACACTGAAATCAATGCATTTACTCAAAGAAATAAAATAGGATTAGAAATCACCATCTCCACTTATATCAATCCATATAGTGTGAGAAATATTCCTCCCTCTCTCCACCCTCCATCCATATCTATATCCCCCTCCATCTATTCTTTTTTGTCTCTCTATCTCACCCCCCTAAACACACGTGCTCTCGTACTCCATATATATCAATCTATTTTTCAATCACCCCCTCTCCCCATCTCTCTCTTCTTCCCTCTCTTCACCTTCCATCTATATCTCTATCTTCCCCTTCTCTCCCTCTCCCCCATTAATATCTCTCTTTCCTCCTTTTGTCCTCTCTCCCTCTCTCTCCACTTATCACTCTCTCTCTCTCTCTCTCTCTCTCTCTAGAAACCAACATCTACACTGAAATCAATGCATTTACTCAAATAAATCAAATAGGATTAGAAATCGCCATCTACACTGGAATCAATGCACTTAGTGCAAACAATCAAATATGATTAGAAATCATCTACATTGAAACCAATTCATCTAGTGCAAGTAATCAAATATAATTATAAATCAAAATTTAAATTGAAATCAACAAATTCAGTGCAAGCAATCAAATTGTATTAGAAATCACCACCTACACTGAAATCAATGCATCTAGTGCAAGTAATCAAATATCATTAGAAATAAATATCTACACTAAAATCGATGCATATAGTGCAAATAATCAAATAGGATTATAAATCACCATATCCACTTATATCAATCCATCTAGTGTGAGAAATATTCTTCCCTCTCTCCACCCTCCATCCATATCTATATCCCCCTCCATCTCTTCTTTTTTGTCTCTCTATCTCACACCCATAAACACACACACACTCTCGCAATCCATATATATATCAATCTCTTTGTCAATCCCCTCCTCTCCCCATCTCTCTCTTCTTCCCTCTCTTCACCTTCCATCTATATCTCTATCTTCCCCCTCTCTCCCTCTCTCTCCATCTTCCTTATCACTCACTCACTCTCTCTCTCTCTCTCCACCTTTCTCTCTCTATTTATTTTTTCTTACCTCTCTCCTCCTCCCCCTCCAAGTCCATCTCTCTTTCCCTCCCTCTGTCCACTCTCTCACATCCTCTCTCTTCCTTCCTCTCTTTCCCTTTCTCTCCCATCTCTCTCTCCCTCTCTCTCTCTCTTCACCCACCAACTATGTTACTATATCCCTCCCTCTCTCCTTATATCTCCTTCTTCCCCCTTATCTCCATCTCTCCTTATTTGTCTCTTTATCTCAGCCCCAAACATACATGCTCTCTCTCTGTCTCTCCCTTGTCACTCCTTCTCTCTCTCCACTTCTTACTCTCTATATTTCTTATTTCCTACATCTCTCCCCCTCCAACTCCATCTCTCTTATCGATCCCTCTCTCCTCCTCTCTCTCAAGTCCTCTCTCTCGTCCTTCCTCTCTCTCTCTTCCCTAAATCCCTTTCTCTTCCCTAATCTCTCTCTCTCTCTCCCTCCCCAATACTCTCTCTTCCCCCATCACTCTCCTCCTCTCTCTCATCCTTCCTCTCTCTCCCTTTCTCTCCCACCTCTCTCTCTCTCTTTTCCCTCCAATCCTCTCTCTTCCCCCATATCTCTCTCTCTCTCTCTAATCCTCTCTCTTCCCCATCCCTTTCTTTCTCTCTCTCTTTCCACCCCTCTCTCTCTCCAACTACATTACTATATCCCTCCCTCTCTCCTTCTCACTTCTTCTCTCCCCCCTTCTTTCCATACATCTTACTTTGTCTCTTTATCTCACCCCTAAACATACACACTCTCTCCATCTCTCCCTTATCACTCTCTCTCTCTATTTCTTCTTAGTTATGTAAACTAATGAACATAAATATTCGTAAATATAAAGTAGATTATGGAGTAATTTTGAAAAGAGGTTTTATTTACTTACCATACCTCTAGTTTATTTATATTTATATTTATTTACCATGCCCCTTTTCTATACTATGGTATTTGCCCATAGGCTTGTTATATAATTAGATTTTTATTTATAATCCTATTTGATATATTGTTATTTATTTACCTTACCTCTTTATGCCTCTTTGATATTTATTTATTTACCATACCTCTTTATATCTATTTTATATTTATTTATTTATTTATCATACTTGTTTATACCTCTTTTATATTTATTTATTTACCCATGGTATTTGGCCCATGGTATCAATATTAATTTGTCCCATGGTATTCGTACCATAGGCTTCATCTAAGTAAAACCTCTTTTTAAAGTTTTTTTAAATATAAAAAAGTTTATGGAATAAATATAAAAAGAATTTTTGTTTATTTACCATACATCTAGTTTATATATTTTTTTAGTTATTTACCATAGCTCTGGAGTAAGTATAAATTCATTTTACAAATATTTAATTAAAAGAAATATTAAAAGATTTTTGATTTTGATTGTTTGTGTTGAATTAACTCTTTTCCTTTGATTTAGGAAATGGTATTGACTTTAGTAAAGAGTAAAGATGTTTAAAATTTTACTTAATTTGGAAATTCAATAGGGTAATTTTTTTTGTTAAAGGTAAAGTCAATACATGCAAATGATGTTATTCAATTTCAAGATATAGAAAACATTAAGTAAATTTTAACCAAGATAAATAAGGGCAAATCCTGAACTCTCTAACATCAATTCTGGATAGAGCCAAGTAATATTGGAAAGCGTGAATACTAAATCAAACATACTTAGAACAAATCACCATTGTTGCAATTTTATGCACAACGCTGCTATTCATTGCAATCATAATTATGAATAATTCAAATAGGCATAGAAATTCGAGTCTAGTTATACATACAAAATCTCTTAGGGTTGACGACAACATAATTTTAATGCATCAAAGGGATTTGACAATTCCAACTAACAGTGGAAGTAAAAATGTTGGAAATAAGTAGATACATCAGATACATAAGGAACACACAAATATGTATGATTGAAGATATAACTATAGTATAACCAACTGAAATTAATATTTTTACTCAGAAAATGTATCTCAGGTAGTAATATCAAGTGCAAAAGGTAGTAATATCAAGTGCAAAATTCTAGAAAGAATAGGTTGTAAGTACAGAAAAGAGAATGTGAACTTCCCTTAAGGGAGAAAAACCCTGAAAAGTAACTACAAGTGCCAGGCTAGTAAAATAAACCCCTCAACATTAAATTAAAATAGAATTAATTATATATATTGAATTATTTTTCTGAACTAATTCAATAATATATAAATTTGCATTCAACCATTTTTAAAAGAAAAAATTGAATCCTAAAACGGTAAAATGGTAATCCTAATCACTTGGAAAAGGCTCGTAAAACGGTAATCCTAATCACTTGGAAAAGGTCAAGTAAAACTAGAAATATCATAAACCTCTGCTAATGGCGTTTCTGCTTGGATATCTGCTAATGCATTTTATCTGCATTGTTGTGTCTTCTATTTACGTATGGAGAGTTAATCTCACAAACACAAATTTTCTGGCCATCTTTGTCATTTGATTAAAGCTTCATACCAAACGCTCTTCTCTGCACCGCGCTGCTGCCCAGGCTATTTCTGGATAGAATTCAAGGATAAGTTCATTGCACGCGGGTAAAGAATATAGTTCAAGAAATGGAGTTGTTTTAATTTTTTTTGTTTATTTATATGATTATTAAAACTCATTTGTTAAGCCGACACTTATTTTTTATTTTTATTTTAATTTAAAATTTTAGTCAACATTGAGGACGTGACCCACTTGACATCGGGGTCATACTGGGTTGTAGATGCGCCTCTCGGCGCAACAAGGAACTTGAACGTATAATACGAAAACGCCATACTTGTAGTTGCACAAAACACGTCTTCTCAAGTATATCTGTGATAAATTAAAAGTCTAAATGAATGAGATTAGATGGAGAAAATTTAAGATCCAGAATTAATATAACTTAAAAAGAAAAATTAATTAGAAGTCTTCACCTGCAAATTTGTAAGGATAAACGCTCGGACTAGTGAGAAGGGTAGATCATCGATTACCCCTCGGGAGCTCATTGTTTATTCTTCAAGGAAAATAAAATAATCAATGTCTAGGAGGATAAAGAGGATTTTAGTAAGTACAAATAGAAGTATTTATACACATAGTTACATGGTATGAATTACTTAAGGGAAGAACATGATTGGCATTGCAATCGCGTAAGGTGATATGTTCTTAAGGGTTAGAAAAACAAATCATATACTGAAAGAGCATCTCGTGTATAGCCCAATATTTAATAACCATAGTGGGTATAAGGATTTCAGGGATAAAAATAATTACCTTAGGTGTAGGAAGATCAAACCCGACTCATATGAGGAATAATGGATGAAACACCTGGGTCTAGAAATGACGAGCACCATGGAATTGGGATCCCTTACTTAATAACTATAAAGAAATTATATATTAGGGCCATAGAAAGAGAAATAAATTACTATGAAATTATGGAACACAACCGAGGTATCCTGCATGAAAGTCGATATAGCCAATCGAAGAGGTACACAAAAACCAATCTCCAAAATAAGCGATCGCGCCGAACTGGAGTTTCGTTGTCATGACCTGAGGAGGGTAGGGTTGAATTATATTCAAGGACGTGTTACAAGGATATGTAGTTGATGAGAATGTGCATATATCAAACCTCCTTACCTGAAAATTATCAAAAGGAAAAAATCCAACAAAGCAAGGATGCGAAGAAAATGTAGCTTGATAGGAAAACATAATATGGCACACAAGATGTCAGAAAAATTTCTTGTATGTTACAGGTCTAGCGCTCTTGGGAATGTATGCATAGAAGAACCAAGAGTAAATATCCTTGAGGGTGTGTGGCTCATGAAAAGAAAAATACAATGGTAATAAATAATTAAGGGATTATTTTAAGAGTATCCCTCAATTAGGAGAGTGGTAACCTGATACCCAGTGTGAGAGTTTTGCACTTCACAATGAAAAACCTGTAAAAAGTGGAAAAAACTTTAGGAAAACCTATATAATGGTAAAGGATTTAAACAATAATCTCAGAATGAATCATATAACAATTGTTAGTCTTTACATTTATATAGTGTGCATAACAAGAACCATTTAAACACCAAAATCTGGCCTAAATCTAATACAAGTAGAGAAAAAATATAAAATAAAACATAAAATGTAATGCTCAAAAGAGTAATAGAGCAAGGGACCTTACTCACCTTGGTGAAAATCACATACAAGTGAAAAAATGATGATTATAGCAATAAAATCGATCCAATCAAACCACGCCATATGTCAATTGTCAAACGAAGAAAAAGTGAATACACTGAGGTTAATGTAATATCTTGAAAGGGATAGAGTAGAGTAACAAAAAAATAGATCATTGTAAACAACCTGCAAGGGGCCAAGCCAAACATTACCTGAGTAAACCGTGTATCTTTAAAACAGAGTAAGCAGAGTCTTAGACAGAAGTTATACCTTCAAAATCAATTCACGATTGGACACAAAAATTTTGAGGATAAATGATACAGCCAATCGAGAAATACATTGAGACACTGTGCTTGTCAAATGAAGAACCATGAAACGAAAAAATTCATCTTTGGTCACATGAAATCTCTTAGTAGGATTCAGTGGTAAGACCTTAGCATGAGAAATTCCCTAAAGAAGAACACTTGAAGGATGAGTGAAAATGTTAAACGAATTCAAAATTTTACGGTTCGAGGATACACTTTTCAATATTTTATTTCCATTAGAAATCCATATGCATCGTTCCACAACATTTTCTGACAACGATGGGAAACCCATGTGACCAACAGGTGAACCTGCACACATGGCATATCAAGGTTGGTCACACAGTAAACTACAGTACCATATTTTCCTCTTGAAAGACGAGAAAATACCACTAGACTGAGTGCCTTGACATGGCAATATAATTTTTAGTAATTGCCTTGCTAAAATAGTTTTTCACATTTATGATTTTTGTTATAAAGTGAGGAAATATGCGTGCAAACTGATCTATAGTATGATAGAGTAGGGAGAAGGATTAAGTATTTAGAGTAGTATGATAATATATATATATATATATATATATATATATATATATATATATATTTCTAGAATATGAAGCGAAACTGTGCTCACAAATTTAGACATAAAAGATAAGTTCACAATTTTAGATAGAAATGGTTATGTTTATTTTATGGTTATCACATTTAGAAACTGAGATTAAAAAGAAATAATTTCGTATACGTTCGTGACAATAGTTATATTTCTATTTGTTCAATTCAAGACATCAATGTTTCTTCGTGATGCATAAATTTTAGTTAGTTACAATAGTTTTATATAGATACTTATTTACAATAGTTTTATGATGAGGTTTCTTTGATTATTTTGTTGCATTTTTTGTCTCTTTTAATTTTCCATAAAAAAATCACATGGATTATTTAGCCTTATATTAGTACATAAAAATGAATTCCCTTACTACACAAAAATATGGAAAATTCATTCAATCGGAAAAATTATATAATTAATTAAATCATGTCTTCCACAATAAACCATAGTGGGAAAAGGATGCTCCTTATAACCAATGAGAATTGGCTTCCACTGATGATTTGGGTGGCTCTTAAGACGCTCAAAAGATAAAAGTTTTTGTATTTCATTGAAAATCACACCAAATCAAATATCTTATCATTTGAAATAAAACACACACGACACTCAAATCCGACAATGTATGCCCAAGTTATTGCAAGCCAAAGTTTCAAGTTAAACGAACATGACTTTTGTTTGTAGCTAAATTTGAAGAAAAAATAAATTTGGCAGTATAGATAAATGTGGATTTAACTAATTGAACTTAGAATTAGCACTTAAAGAGAACTAGAATTAGTCAAAATGTTTCCTAGTTAATTTTATCTCCGACCCCTAATGGAATCTAGTAGGGCGACTCGTCTACCTTTTATATAAAAAAAATTATAAATAGGGTAGTGAGCCACCGACATTTCCACCCATAGTTTTTATATAATAAAATAAAATATAAAATAATTGAGGCATGTGGATATGATCCACTACCCTGCAACATTCCCAATGGCCAGATGTTAATGTGGACCAATGGGGTTTGAACTCATGTTGAATAACCAAATGAAAACTCAAAACATAAATCAAATATAATGAAACTCTGAAACCATTAAAACAACACCAACAAAGTGCCATAATGGGAGCCAAAAGTTTGAACCTGAGTCACCCCTACAACAACCAATGACATGTTCCAACAGAACATGATCGAGCTTTCTAAAATTTTCCTAACAAACATTATGATGCAGGGTTAATAGCTTACCCCACTCTTACCCTAAGATTATTCTCAAAATAGAGTATACACTCCAATTTTACCTTCAATTATAAGTTCATATATCTCTAAGAACCTTTAAAAATCCACTATAATCATTACAAAATTCATTTCTCAGAAGCGTTCTTCAATGCAAACTTAGTCCAATTTAAAGTTCAAAGAAAAGAACCATGAATTTATACGCGGAAATCATCATTAACAAGCTTTGTGGGACTTTGTTTTAAAAACAAAAGTAATCCTTCTCAATAAGAGCATTCAAAATTCACCTCTTATACTTAACCTTATTACCTTCATCCCTTTTCATTTACTGCCAATGACCGCTTCAAGTTGACCGAGGCTTCCTCCTTTGCAAATATTTATCGCATCGTGACTCCACATCACATTGCTAAACCAAACCCTTTCCTTTAGCACTTCATCATGAATCGAAAATCTCACCATATCACAAAAGTTCTATCACAAATCCTCATCGCATTGCATCACCAAACCACATCGCAAATCCTTCATCCTTTAAGTGGATGAGATATGCGATGGCATTGCATCCCAAACCACACTTCTGTTCACATCGCAACTTACAACAATTAAGTTGTGATAACTTAACATATAAACATAAAAATCTCGAATAGCGATGTGTGCTAACAATCTTATGGTCGAATGTGATATAATGTGGATCATCATTTTTCCTACTTTATGTTCGCGATATGATGTTGACCGTCAATCTTCGCTGCACTCTGCAACATGATCTTATCTTTCCATCATCCACTTCAATACTGTGATTTGATCTTAACCGTCCATCTCTCAACCTTTATTTCTACGATAAGATTCTAATCATCCATCTCAACTTTCAACTTGGTTTTCTGAAATTACATCCGCTATTGATCAAGTGTGATCAGATGGTTCCTCTGCCTCCTCCTATGTAGCTTTACTTGGTTACTTTGTGCATCCTCCTTTGGCTCCATCCTCACGATTCCTTCTGTGTCTTGGTATACTGTCAGGGTTTCGGTCTTGGGTTTTTCTTTCGTGGTGTTAAATCCCCCTTGAGCTTTATTCTGATAATTCACTAGTACTCAAAGATGATAAAACCTCCACAATCACCTTTTCATGCTATTCTCATTTTGGTCCTTTTCACGTTCACCTGCACACCTATATCATACATAAGACTCTAATTATCAAATTTTTTTATAATTCATCAACACAACACACTCTACATGAATTAATAATTGAGTTTTCTATTCGCAAGAAAATATTTACACAAAAATGAATCTCCTTTCGTCCTAATTTTCTATTTTAGTGGCCTCTCAACACTACTTCTCTCTCTCTGCTCTTAGGCTTACAATCAAATCTCCCCTATTACCTATCTAAGAATCATGGTCTACCTAATGCCTTTGAGGCTTACAAATATATACAGAAGGTTCGGCAACCAATTTTGGTTTAGATCCACAATTTTCTTAGCTAAATCCTAAAATTCCTCTAAGTCCACCTTTGACTCAACTAATTCCTATGGATCCTCTCTAGTTCCATAAAATCATGAACTAATTTCTAATATAAGATTTACAATATTTCAGAATCTCTCAATCCACACCAATCACTCATATTCTCCTACATTCGAGAACATTTACAAATATGCCTCACAATATTTAATTAAACCCTATTCTAAATTTCTCACATAAAATCACTCAAAACATTGAAAATTAAATTAAATAAATACTTAGGAAACCACCTCCCTTGAAAACACCAGACCACCTAGATTCTACTAAAAGTATGAAATTTGGAACCATCGTGCTCTTGCATCAGACTTCCAAGGTAGAAATTAATCATGATATCCAGATCATGTGTCTTCAATGATGATGTAATTACTCTTGGATCCTAAACTTTGTTATGTAGTCTGTCTTTGGCTGCCTCTCTTCCTTTGTGATGTTTTGTTGTTTTTTTTGTTGTTTTTTTGTTGTTCACTAGGTCTCCATACTTTATGTTGCATTGCCCCACTAGCTATGCTATCATATTTTGCTATTTTCTTTTCCTTGTTGTTGCTGCATTGATTTCTCGTTGATTTATTCTTCTGAAACACTTTCATCATACACCTTCTTATTCTTTCAATCTCCATGTCTAGTTTATCCTCTGACTGGTACTCACTCTGCCAATTATTGCTGCGCTTTGTCCATTCATCTTCAAACTGGTGTTTTTTACCTTCACTTTGGAGTTGTTGGATTCTTACTACCACCCTTACATCCTTACCCTATTTTTTCTTCTAAACTTTTATCTCATTTCCAAAAAACCTTTGTTTAATATCTTTGATAAAACCGTCATCCTCAGATGCTTCCAGAAAATAGTTCAGCAATTCACTTTCTACATGATTCCTTTCAAACATCTCATCACTATGCCGCTTATCAATTTCATCATAACTCTCCTCTTTTTCCATGACAAAATCCCATAATTTTCCTTCATATCCTTGAATAATACTTGTATTCAGTTTATTCTCCTTGAGTTCTAAGATTGATTCTTCTTTAGAATAATACATATATGCCCCATCTTCCTTTTCATTACTATTCTTCTCTTTGTCACTATTATGTGACACTTCCATCAGTCCTTCTAGGCTGACTGAATCTTCCTCATTCACATATCTTCCTATGCATCCCTAAAGAAACCTAATTTCTTCATCAAGATTACTAAAACTTAAATCATTTACCTCAGGTTTCAATCCATGGCTTAACTTAAACTCCCTTAACAGAGTTTTTAACAATAAAATCTCTTTGTTAGCTTCCTCATGTGTTAAATTTCTATGCTTGGTATCTTCCTCAAACTATTTATGATCTTCCTCATGGGACCTAACAGTCTCATCCTTATTATTTAAAAAATAATTCAAACTTTGACTCTCTACTTCCTCTTCTTTGACAATACCAAAAAATTGTCCATCGTTATATATTTCACCTACAAACATACAAAAATTATCAATTTTAAAAACATAAGACGTTGCGGTCTCACTTGATGCTTCAGCCATCAGGTCTTCTTGCTGATATGAATCCTTCATATTATTCAGATCCTCTATAATATTTTCCTCTATCTCTTCATTACTTTCAAAAATCAATGGGCCATGTTATAGCTCACATGTGAAAACTTTCTCTGCATACTCATTTACTATGAGTAACTCTTCATCCAACTGAACATGCACTCTATGCTCCCACTCCACTTGCAAACTATGCCATTTGATTTTCCTTCTCATGAGCCAAACATACCTCTGGTCTCCCTTATTCATCTGCAACATTTCCATCAATAACTTATGATGGAAATTTATCTCAGATTTATCTCTATCAATCTCTTCTTGACTCATCATCTCTATTCCTTTTAACTTGGCATGTTTCCTTTTGTTATGGATTTCCTTTGAACCTATGCAATCACCGTCAGTGATCATCATCTTCCCCTCCTCTGTGAACTCCATATTACTCACTTGTAGACTACATTAAGCCTCTCTTTCTTAGCAAGTCTCAATACCTACTAAAAGTATCTCACCAGGCCTTCTCTCCTTTGAGCTTGGTCTTTTGGTAACACTGGTTCTCTTTCTCTAGAACCTCTATTGACTAACTCCTTTTCTCCTTAGATTCTTTAATTCCATTTCCTTTGGAGAACACTCTTGTCCTCTTTGTCCAACCTTTAGTTGGATTCTTTAGGTTCACTGCTACTTTTCTTTCAGAGTATCCACTTTACACTACATTTATGAATGCAACTAGTTCTTCTCTTAGATCTCCTCCTGATATTATTTTGATGAGATATTGATCCTTTGGTTTACAATCTTAAATCTGCAAACACAATCCTCAAACTCATACTTTATATAAAACTGACCATATTACCTTCAGATCTTCTATCACACTTTTATCTCTGCGTGCTACTTCCTGTTGGATTTAAAATATGATCCTTTCTGCTCTGCTACCAAATGTCTTCTACATAGTTCATCTCTACAATCTTCATTTATAAAAAAATTTCATTTATTCTCTCTGATACCAAATTATGCAGGGCTAATAGTTGACCCCGCTCTTACCCCAGTATTATACTCATAACAGAGTATACACTCATATTTTCTCTTCAAGGATAGGTTCATATAACTCTAAGAACCTTTAAAAACCCACTTTAATCATTATAAATTTATTTCGTGGAAGCTCCCTTCATTCCAACCTTAGTCCAATTTAAAGTTAAAATACAAGAATCTCTAATTTATATGAGGAAATCATCATTAACAGGCTTTGTGGGACTCCTGTTTAAAAACCAAAGTAATCCTTCTCAATAACTGCATTCAACATTAATCGCTTATACTTACCCTTATTACCTTCATCCCTTTTCATCTGATACATGTGACCACTTCACGTTGACTGAGACTTCCTCCTTCGAAAATATTTATCACATTGCGACTCCACATCGCATCACTAAACCAAACACTTTGGTTTAGCTCTCCATTTTGCCTCACAAAACTCACCATATCACAAAAATTCTATCACAAATCCTCATAGAATCACAACATAAATCCACATCGCAAATCGTTCATCCTTTAACCGGATGTGATATGCGATGGCATCACATCTTAAACCCCACTTCTTTTTGCATCGCAGCTTGGAACAATTAACATGCGATAACTTAACATATAAATATAAAAATTGCTGATAGCGATGTGCACTAAAAATATTATGGTGAATTGCAATATAATCTGGATCGTATGTTTTCCTACATTATGTTTGCGATATGATTTCGACCGTCAATATTTGCTTCACTCTCTAACACGATCTTGTCCGTCCATCTTGCACTTCAATACTACAGCTTGATCTTAACCATCCATCTCTCAACCTTTATTTTTATGATAAGATTCTGACCGTCCATCTTAACTTTCAACCCAATTTACCGAAATTACATCCATTATTGATCATGTGTGATTCGATGGTCCATGTGCCTCCTCCTGTGTAACTTACTTCCTTTTTGCATCCTTCTTTGTCTCCTTCCTCACGATTCCTTTTGTGTCTTTGTATACTGTCGGGGCTTCGGTCTTGGGTTGTTATTCCATGGCGTTAAATCCCTCTTGAGCTTTATTCTGATAATTCACTCATACTCAAACATGATAAAACCTCCAAAATCACCTTTTCACGCTATTCTCAGATTGGTCCTTCTTAGGTTCACCTGCACACCTATATTATACGAAATACTCCGATTATCCACAATTTTTGTAATTCATCAACATAATGCACTCTACACGAATTAAGAATTGAGTCTTCTATTCACAAGAAAATATTTACACAATAATGAATCTCCTCTTGGCCTGATTCTCTATTTCAGTGGCCTCTCAACATTAATTCTCTCTCTCTTCCCGTAGGTTTACAGTAAAATCTCTTCTATTACCTATCTAAGAATCATGGTCTCTCCAATTCCTTTGAGGCTTACAAATATATAAAAAAGGTTCTGCAACCAATTATGGTTCACATCCACAATTTTCTCAGCTAAATCCTAAAAAGCTTCTAAGTCCACTTTTGACTCAACTAATTCCTAAGGATCCTCTCTAATTCCACAAAATCATGATCTAATTTCCAATCTAAGAATTATAATATTTCAGAAGCTATCAATCCTCACCAATCACTCGTCTCCTACATTCTATAACATTTACAAATATGCCTCACAATATTTAATTAAATCCTATTCTAAAGTTCTCACATAAAATCACTTGAAACGTTGAAAATTACAATAATTAAATACTTAGGAAACCAACTCCCTTGGAAACACAGGACCCCCTAAGTTCTATTAAATGTACAAAATTTGAACCATGATGCTCCTACATCACATTATATAACCCTTATCACTGGTGCACTGAACAGTCTAATGGAGCCAAATGAAACAATGAGAACAATACCAAAGGGGTATGCACTCGGCATGAATTTTGATGTGGAAATGTTTTGAGAAATATTCCAAATAATAAACTAGGAGAATATTGTAGATTCCAAGGGAATATTCCTACAACAAAACCTTGAGGAATCTAAAAGATTCCCCAGGGGCTAAATTTTCACAATGTTAGAAATGTGAAATTTTTATACTCATATGAACCAATTTTTTGCAAGAATCAAAATGGCACAATCCATTTTTCCATTTGAGTAGCAAAATTTGTGTCCATATTTAGAAGAGAATATATGAGGAATCTGAAACATTCTCTAGGAGAAAATATTTGAACATGACATAAGGGGTTGTGTTTAAACTCAAATTTCATGATTTTTCACCAAGAATCTAATGGTGCAGACAAATTTCTGATTTGCACAGCCCATTTTATGAGATCCCCAAATTTCAAGGTATAAGGTGCATTTATTCCATGTATTCATTTCATTTTGTTGAGATAAATGAAGATGCCTCCCCACTTTTTGCAAGGCTCAAAGACGTAGTAAACATTGGACAAACTTAGTTATCAAGCTCCTTGTGTTATTTGTCTTCATGTTTTCCTTTATTGTTCATTTTTTTAAAGTGTATGCATATGTGTTTTATCATGCTCTTTCACATATAATTCTGAATACATCAAAGAAGCAAAATATCCTAGATCAATTTTGGTGTCATAGTGGTCTTCTTGATAATGCGAATTACGAGTGTGAATGATTATAACCAAAAAAAACCTCCATGAGGGTGAAGTTCAACTTAATTCTTTTGATCCAGAATTGGGGTGTGCAACATAAAGAAGGAAAATGGAATATTATGATGCTTGTGAGGAGGAAGGGAAATATTTTGCAAATAGTTTTACACTATTCCTAACAAAGTGGACAAATTGTTTGCACCATATGAAGTGAAAATGGTAAATAAGGAAAAAGAATAAGGAAAAGAAAGAAGAGGAAAATTCTTAAGTGAATAAGGAAAATGGAGGAGAACCTCCATCTCCATATTCTAGTGAAATTTCTTCTTCATTGTCTCATTCTTATCACTCTAACAGGAAACATGGGAATGATTCTAAAAATCCTCTTCTTAAGTTGGATTTAAAGTTTCATTTTCCTATGTTTAACAAAGAGTCTCATGTAGAAAATCCAAGTAATTTGATCCGATAGAATGAATTGTATTTCAAGGTTCAACAAATTTTAGAAGATGAGACCAAGATACAGGTATCATATCTTTGACTAGGAGCTGCCACTCTAATACAGTGGGAAAGAAAAATTTAGATAGGTAGTAATTATGTCAGTAAACTCCTTTTTCCTTGGTCTGAATTTGTTTCTTCTCTAAATGGATAATTTTATCCATTAGCATATTTGTAGAATGCTATAATATAATTGCAACATTTGAAGCAAGGAAAAGGTCAATATGTTCAAATATTCAAATAATGATTTAGAAAATAAGATTTAACATTAGGAATTCCCTTAAATTAACCTGACACTTTGATGAAGTATATTGGCTCTTTACATGATTGTCTCTAACATTCTTTGTTATTTTTTTAACCCACTAGTCTTGACTCATCTAGTGCGAAATCCATTCACCTTGAACATAGAAGGAAGTATGAACATGTAAATTATGCAAATAATGTAGAGATAACAAGGAAAAAGAAAAAAAATCACTATTATACTCATTGTGTGAATGCAGGGCATCGTAAGGAGAATTGCGGGAAACTGCATTAAAAATTGAAGCCTAAGAGGAATGGAAGAAAAGATAAGAATATGGCAGTCATTATGCAACAATTTGATTCAGAGGGTGAGGAAAAGATCACAACTATCATATTGTCAGGTGTTAACCAATTGAACTAGGACCTGATTTAGGTGATGATATGAAGATTTTAGCTCTTGGAATTGACTTAGGTTTTTATTTAGGCAATGAGAAAAAGATTGCAATAGATGTTGTATCAAAATATAGAAGAGACCAAAATGTTTCATGGCTGCAAGAACATTAGGAGATCAAACAAAGAATTCAAGTTGATAATTTTGAATTGAGAATACTCCTACATGAAGCATAGGAGGAGAAACAAAGTTTGCATAATTAGTTACATGGTGTATAAGAGCCCTTCAAAAACTTGCAACATGAAAAGGCATCATCACCAAGTTCATATTTGGTAGCTAAGGTAAAAAATTATTATTTAATTCCATTTTTACTTTATGATGATGACTTCGTAGCTTTTGAGAAACAAAGCACATGAATTGGTTCAATATTAATCAAGAAATTAGGGTAACAAGGAAAATGCCTACAAATTAATGGTCAAGGAATTGTGAATCCCATCGAAGTGGACGAATTACCTCATTATGTGGGGCTTTTTTATTTCATAAAGGAGGCTGGAGAATGTTCCAGGACAATGAGTGACTAGTCAACAACATGTGTTGATATAACATCACAACATTCCAATGATAGTGAGAATTCCAAATGAAGAACTAAGGCAAGCTATCCTCACCAGAGTTGCACTAGAGACAGTAAATCGATCAAGGTGAGGAATGTTTGAAAGAGGAAAAACCATTGCATTAATTAAAACAAGAGTGGACATCAGAGAGCCACATATTTGGAGCTCCATCTAAAATAACAACCAATGAAGGACTAGAATGAACTTGTGAAGGGAATGGTTAGTGAAGCAACTCAACAAGATAATCAACCATAGGAAGAAGACCCATTCACCTGAAATGCATATTCCTTAGAGGCCCAAAAAGAGAATTAGATGTAGCACATAGTATTTGGAGTCCAATACTGTGCAATATGCATTTCTTGAGGGAAGGAAAATATTATTTTTTCCATATACTATGAAACACACAATTTAGGGTGGCATTTTGGGAGGAGGATGACCGAAGAGGGATAGATTGTAGAGAATTATTGTGTGTGATCCAATATGCAAGATATGGAACATGAACATGGAATTATCATGATCACACACTTATATACGATCAAAAACTCAATAATGAACATTTACCTCCCACAATCAACATGTTTGTACTGAAAGGTTATTAGTACAATACTTACCTCCAAGTGCAACACTTATGATGCACATTACGACACAAGTGATCACACTATTGAAGAAATGTTGAAGAATTTGATAATGCATATAATGCATGCATTTATTATGGAAATAACGCTATAGTGTAGGAGAATACATCAGAAGTTCCCTTCAATGATGTACAAATAACTCCCTTCAACTAGATGTGACACTTCCGTAACCAGAAGACGAAAGTTGTGGAAGTAAGAGAAAAGTGAAAATGAAACTTGAAAATGATAAATAAAGTAAAAGTGACAAATTCTAGAGGAAATACAACATGAAAATGAAACTTGTTAAAGTGAAAGCTATAGAAAATTACAATTGGAAACATGAAATTGACACTTATGAAAACAAAGGTGTGCCAAAGTGACAGTTGAGAAAAATCCCAAAAGTAGATGTAAAATTGTAATCGAAGTGACGAGTAATGTAAATTGATAGTGTGTACTAACTATAAGCACGTTTTGTGTAGTACAATGTGTTTATGGATTACACACTTACTACCGCTAGTGATTGGGAAAGCCTTACCTTTAAGAGTGGTGCAATACATATCTAATATTGCATAGAATGATGTGTGCTTGCGAATTCATCCAAGAGAAAACATGTTTGGGAAAGTTACTTTGACACTTACAATTTGAGAAATATAATAAAATTTTTAACAAGAATCAAATGACCATGAAGTGACTATGGAGCAACAGATCATAAGATCACATCTAAGCTTGGAATTTCAAGTGTAGGAAACATTTTAGAGGGTTTTTGTCACAACGACAACATGTATTTTATGAAAGTAATTTTTTAAAATATGTTGGGTGGAAAATTATGGTAAGTATGTTATTTATGTGAGTATGAACTATTTTCAAGGATCTTAATTCTAGGTTTTTTTTCTAATTTCCTTTCTTTAAATTCATATAGAGAAATTTTGAGATAAAAACTTTGCATAAAAGAAACTGTACAACCAAAATAAACTCTATAAGAACCAATAGGATTAAAGATGATGATTTCAAATATGGGGGATGACTAGCACCATTTTTGGAGTAAAAAAACAAAAATATTAAAAAATTAAACAATTAAAAAAAACTTCTTTTTGATCTTGTATTTTCAACTTATCTCCCGACTATTTTACTCAAGTTTTGAGCCTAAGAACTAGTTGGATGCAAAACTTGATTCCAAATCCAAGGATTACCTATTTTTAATAATTTTGATGAACATTTCTACACCAAAAATGATAAATACATGAAAGGTGTGATTGCAATCACATTTTTTCATGTAATTTTCATTTTTCGTGTAGAAAGGTCCATTGAAAATATGCCAGATGGGTACTCCTTGGATGAGGAATTATATTGCACAACCAACAAGTGATCCCACTCAATGTTTGAGTAAAATTGTAAGGATATAAGCCAAAAATATAGGTTGAAAAACTAAAATTTTATATTTTCCCTGTTTAATTTGATGATGTAATCTAATCTTATTTTAATATTTCCATTATTATTTTATAATATTCCTTCAAAGGCCCATTTTAGACCTCAATTTTTTTATAATTTTCCTTTATTATAATATAATATTTAATTTTCTTTTGTGTTTTTACATAGTATTATAAATACGTCAATCATTATGAATATTGACCATAACTACATTCTTCAATGCTCCCTCCTAGCTAGGAAGGCATTCATAATGATTGTTCAGATGATTTTTGTATAAATGATATTTATAAACTAAAGGTAAATCTCACCGGTAACATCCCTATCTAGGTTAGTTCCCTTGACCTACATCAACATCATCATCAATATGTACCACAACCCAAGATACCTCTCTTAAGCAATGGTACTTACTCAACAAGTCACCATGATATTTTTCTCACCTCACCTCATGGTACTCTAAGTGGTTTGAGTTTTTCATTACCCATGTTAATACCTTAGGGAAATCCATTCCCCAGATCCAAAGGCCTCTCTCTAGGACAAGATGCTTAAGAGGCACCTACCACATGTGTTTTGGGACGTTAAATATTATTATTTTTAAGAGTGTTTGTACCTCATTCTACTTCACCAATAGTTCAGATCATGCTAGTATTGTCACCACGAGTCCAAGAAATACCCCTTTTTTCCACTCATCGATGATATAGGCTAAAATCCTATTTTTACAAACAGTTCGAGTCATTCCCCTATTGATGTCACATCAATGATCCCTCTCAATCATAGAGGAGGTATCCACTAGTTGAATCTTGTGTCTAAAATATACAAAATTCACCCAAGATAGAGGCTTTTTTAGAATTTCATTCATCTACTCATGCATGGGGATATACTACAGCCCCACTTATCCCTTATATACCATATCACAAATGTATATAAGGGATAATGGTACTTAATATCAATATGTTTTTTCTTATTATGAAACACTAGATTGTTTGTGAGCTTCACATAACTTTTATTATCACAGAACAACAAATTTGATTCCAACATTTAATCAAACAATTAAGAGAGTAGCTTCTGAAGCCATACTCCCTTAAAACATGCCAAACATGTTGCAATATACTATTCTTCTTCAATACTAATTGTGATATAGGTATTCATCCTTCTCATCTAGGATATCATAGTAGAATCCAAGCTGAAACATACACCAGATGTAATCTTGTTGTTAATCAAACTCCCTGTCTAGTGAGAGTATGTATATCATTGAAACTGTATCTTGCCATTAGAAGCATATCTCAAAAAATAGTTAATAGTGCCATGAAATTATCTTAATATATGTTTTATTGCAATACAATGGTCATGTCTTAGTTCCATTTGCAATTGGTTAAATGTGTATAATGCAAAGAAAATATTTGGCTTAGTATTTACCAAATACATCAATGATCCAATCAACTTTTGGTACATTGATGTATCCACCAGGTTAGAATGAGAATATCTCCACTTTCTCAGGTTCGCCACCATAGGATTTTCCATAGACTTGCACTCAATCATGTTAAACTTTTGAAGGATCTTGATGACATATTCTCCTTGACTGAGAAATTTTTGGGATACACTTTACTATTGAGGAGAATAACAATTCATGGTCTAAGTGTTAGCTTGTGTGATTAGGAATCAAGGAGTTTATATTGCCATTGTGACACTAAATGATGTTGATGGTTATGATAAAAGTGAAAATTGATGATTTTGATGTTTATTATCATGCATATATACATTGTAATAAATTATTTGTATGATCATATATCATTAAAAATTATCTAAGTGTGGTAAGACAACAAAATGACATATAATTGGATGAGGGGACAAAGATTCCACTTTTATTATTGAGTACAATTGATATTAAAAATTGATTTCTATCAGTGATGCATACCTACATACATATATAGACACATATTGGTACACCATATTGATTACAGACTAATGGATGCAGACGGAGATGTAATGTTGGAGGCTAAGAAATAAGTATACCTATAAAAATCTTAGGTAGAGGGAAGGAAATGATAGACATTGAAAAAGAAGGATGGTGCTAGAGTATATGTTGGGGAGGAGTAAAAACACCATCAAATGATGCTAAGCTACTAATATCAATAAACTTAATGCTAAAAAGGAATTTTTGTTATCATAATTTTTTTTGTCGGGAGGAATGTTTTTCTTCCTACTACATTTCCAAATGTTGAGAGAAGTAAAAATAATATTGTATTAATTATGTTATTAAGAAATTTTAGTTCTGAAACATGTATATACTAGTTATATTAGTTGGAGAACAATTTTTTGAAGATTAATTGTTGTTGGCGGAAAGCTAAAAATTATAGATAGATGAAATAGTTATGACGAAATGGTTTGGCCACGTGATGCTTCTCTTTGAGTTTATATATTTTAGTGAGGGTGACAATTTTTCAGACAACTTAGATAAAGATAAGACGGATCAAGGAATGGGAAAAAAATGACTTGAAATGTTGTAATTCCAATTTATTTTATTTTGTTATACTAAATATTATATTAATTTTATTTATTTGTGTTTTTAATTATAATTAGTAAATGGTATGAAAGTAATATAGTTATATAAATTAAAAATATGGTAAATATAAAAGACATGCTAACAACATCTATGAAGAGATCCATCACATATTACAAAGATTTTAAAAAATCATAAAAAATAATTAAAATGTAACTATATTTTAATTATTATTATTTTTAATTATGAAAAAAAAAATGACATATATATGAATATGTAACAATATTATTAATTGGAGAGATTCACCTCATTTTATTGTAAATATTTTTTAAATAAATTTTATTACATTATCATAAACCAATACTATAACTTATATGATAAAATCTCTCTATATAACACAAGTTTACAAGTACATATAAAAATATTTTTAATTTAATCAATTTTAATTTTTTTTTTTTTTTTTTTGTAACTGTCTACTT
>JAXQQM020068103.1:0-78069 GCA_034641835.2 Pinus albicaulis | reverse complement strand
ACATCGTGTATACTTATGTTTTTCAAAAAACCAGATTTCTTAAGCGAGACAAATTTTGACAAGACTCCTTTCAATCTCTCTGCAATGACTTTAGAGATGATTTTATACAATGTATTACATAATGATATTGGTCTATAGTCATTGAAAGATAGCTTCCCTTTCTTCATAGGAATTAAAGCTATGAAGGTTGAGTTAATGGCCCCATGAATCCTCCCATTTACTCGAGCTTCCTCCACCATGTCAGTCAGGTCCAAGATGAATTCATCATAGAAGTGGAGGAAAAAGTTTGGGGTCCAACCATCGGGCCCCAGGCTCTTATCAACTACAAAATATTTTAATACCGCTATTATCTCCTCAGGGTATACCTTCCCATTAAACCTTTGTATATCTTCAGCTTCAAACATTACAGGGAAATCTTGTATCATTTCCAATTGAGCATCAATCACCTGTACCTCCCTACGCTTATATAGGGTTCCAAAATAATCCACAACGACCATTTTTATATCTTCAGTCGAGCATATAGATTCCCCACCTCCTCTATTTTCCATATTGAATTTGCTCTCCTCCTAACCGATGTGAAATTATGGAAAAAATTTGTGTTTTTATCACCTTCTTCTAGCCAAATTGCACGACTCTTAACTCGCCACGACATCTCCTCTCTAATTAATTATGAATGATATTATGTTTCCAAAATTTTGATTTTTTCCTAGAAATCACTGCCCTATCATCCTTCTGCCACCTCACTAAAAATCGTATAACTTTCTATGTGAATGAGTCTGATACTTTACTTAACTTTCCGCTTTTTATCCTTTTCCCATAGATGCACCACCTTATTCAATCCCCTCAAAATGGTGGAGAGGTGTGCCATGGTAGATGTACCCACACCCCTCTTCTGCTAATTAATGTAGCCCTTAATCAGAATATTGAAATCCTCATCACCTAACCAAATTTTTTTGAATTTGAATGGATAAGAATCTTGTTTCACCTCAAATTCCCATACCAAGGTGATCGGTCTATGGTCTAATATATTTAGATCCTCGGAAAAATCCGAGATCCCCTGCATCAGAGATCTGAGGCCAGAGCTAATCACAAAGTGAAAAATGTGCTTACCGATGAAATCCTTCCCATTTCTACCATTGAACCAGGTAGGGAAATTAACCATTAGCGGGGTGTCTATCAAGTCAACATCCAGTAAAAAGTCCTGGATCACATCTGCGAGGGGATCAAACCTAACTTTCTCACCCCATATTTCATTCATATGAAATGTGAAATTGAAGTCGCCCGCTAAATGGAGTTCCGTAGCAAGAAGAAGCCACAACTCTCCTATCTTTTCCAAAAGGGTAACCTGTAAACATAAGGAGCATATATATTCATGATGTGGATTCGCTGGCGGAAACCTCGACAGAAACCTGAAAGTAGGATTCCACCAAATAATATGTATGCTTTCAGAGTAAACCATCGTGGATCCCATAGGGCAGCTAAACCGCCCGATAGTCCATTATCATCTGACGCCACGATGTGCCACTACGTGATAGTCATGTAGACATCGTCGTTCTGCACGTGGGATTGGGTCTCCACAGCATCCTGAGTCACTTTCCCATGTTTCCCCTTCTTATCCCGATGACGGAAAGCATCCTCCCACCACCTAGTGTGCTTCCTCATTAGAAGCCCTGTCTTGTGACAAAGATGGCATCTAAAAGGAACTTTCCAATAATCGATCGGTTGCATGTGAACCACACCATCACATAGCAGATAAATTTTGGTATCCAGACCCACGGCGAACGACACCTCGACAAGAACCCAAGCCACCCTTTTGTCAAAGACGTCATGGAATTTTGGGTCGACGAAACGACACCTACCAATGTTGTCGCTAATGGCATTGAGAACCCTAGCATTCCAAAATTACAAGGGGAGACCATATAGCTTTGCCCATATAATGTGGTTTACTGGTGCAATATTCCTCAGATGAAAGCTAGCGTCCCACCGATGAAGGGCAAGAAAACATTTGCCAAAAACCCATGTCCTCCTTAAAACCTCCTCGACGTCTTCATCCTTCAGCATGTGAAAACAATACCAGCCTTCTTCTAATCTGCTAACCTTAGGTATCTAACCTAACAACTTATCCCACTCCTTAAGAAGCTAGTCCAACATATTAATTTATAAAGCGCAGTCGAGTTTAGATTTAATTAAAAAGATCAAAGATAAAACAATAAATTATTTTAGCACAGTGATAACTCAGCGTGAAACTAGTAAACTATCACTGTGTTGCTAAAATTACTAAATTGTTTAATCATTGTTAAGAAATTTAGTTTTTTTCCATAAAGAAAAAAACACTTTCATTAATATAGGATGAAAGTACAATGTCAATACAGAAGCCATGATTCGAGAGTAATTTTAGTTGAGTTGGCTAACTTTCTTATAATTTTCCTTTTTTTGATGTTGTATAGTTCATTATGTATTTTTTTTGGTGTTTGTGGAGCTTGGTAATATAGTTATGAATGAGATTATAACTTTTCTTTTTAATGGGAAAAAGAACACGAAATTGAAGGCTTTCGATGAGATTTCATTTGGAGTAAGGTATCCTTGAGTTTTTGAGTGGTCGGTGGCTGCTTTCCGGCTGATGTGACTCCCTCATCGACACTCGTCCACCCTCCAGCTTCTTCCTACCCCCGACCATTTGTGGCCCCTCCTCCCCCCCGTCCCATTAGCTCCAATGAGGCTCCCTTACATTAATTCCTACCACAGCACAAAGGATATTCAAAACTATGTAAATCAAAAATAGCGTGGCTTACTTCGTTTTCCCTTAATAGCAACAGAGTTCCCTTGTGACCATGATTTAATGAATATCTACATCTATTTTATTCTTATGTTGGTCGTCAATGGCGGTCATAGCTACTTTAAGGATAGCTTGAATTCCCATGAAGCTGACAGAGTGTATGATCTTCCTGAACAACCCGAGGAAATTTTTTCTCATTATGCAGGTTATATAATAGTGAATGAAGCCCATGGAAGAGGTATCTTTTATTGGTTTTTTAAGCAGAAAACAAGCCTTCTGAAAAACCTTTAGTTTAATGGAGGTCTATATGATTCCCTTGGCTTATCTTTCTTTGATTTTTATTGAATAAATATATAATTTCCTATGAAGTTCATAGATATTAAGTTAGTTAAACTCTTGTTGAATAAATCATACAAGTATTCTTTTGGGCATTTGTAGGCCCTCGATGTTCATTCATCAGTTATGGAGAAACATAAGAGTAGGGTCCGTTTCAAGTAAAAATGAATGACATGGGCCTTTTCCTGAACTCATATTCCTAGAATAGAGGTAAGAATAGGATTGGCACTGGTCATCATCTAATAAATTATATGATAATGTATATGATTTCTTTGATAGCTCCTCCTGATTTATACTTTGCATGCAAAGGAAAATTTGTTCTCTATTTTCATATACCAGTGTTGAGCAAATTAATTGTTTAATAAATTTTAAAAAATTAATTGCTTATAAATTTTAAAAATTAATCAGTCAAATATTAATTATCAACCCTATGGAGCATCTAATATAAAAAGTATATGCAAGCAACTACCAAGAGTTAATCACTGGTTCTACATGATTGTATTCTACACTACTAAGCTTATTCAACAAGAAATGAAATGTAAGACTTGAATAATAATACTAATTTAAAAGACCCACGAGTTAGCTCAACTGGTCGAGTCCCTGATGCTAAGTACTTTGTTAGTTGGAAGGTCACATGTTCAAATCTTAGTGAGTACATGTGTGCGGAATTCTAGTGTAAATTAATAGAAATCTAGAAATTGTGGAAAACAACAAATCAACTAACAAAATACGAATAGAAAATGTAGAACTAAATGGATAAATTCTTTCATTAAAATATCTTAGAGAAATAGTTACACTAGAATCAAGTTCTTAGCTTTTCTTCAAATTCAACAATTGTCGATCCCCTCTCTCTTTGATGTTTGTTTTCATTTAAATATATAGAGAGAAAATGAAAATTACAATTAAATTGGTTACAAAATGATTTCCCCTTACAATTTTGGATTGATTACACAATCTCAATAAACAAGATCATATCTGAAAGATCTTTCCATCATGATTTAGCTGGAATAAGTTGAATCTGGTATTGCAATTGAGAGAATTTGGAAAATGACCACAACAACAAATCTGAGAAAATATCCTTCAGAGAACCTTGCATTTCTCTCAATCCATACCTAATGTTGGAAAATTTCTCATAAGAAAACTAATTTGGTCCATTATGCACAAAAACAGTGTCTCGGATTTTCAAGATTCATCTTCATTTGTTAGAAAAACCCAACTCAACATTGTCACTTTTTATCTGAGTGAGACTGTCACTAAGTTGGAGATCAAATTTACAATATAGAATATATCTTGGAGGTTAAAATCATGAGTGATGTTATAAAAAATTAATTAATAAACCATCAATGGAAAAATCATGCATAATAATCATTAATTTATAAAAAATAAAGGAGAACAAGTATTACTTATCCACAAAAGCATAAATAATTATAAAATGGAATTATGTGATAAATTGTGATAAATAACATGATAAAAGAACGGTGGAAATAGATGTCAAGAAATGGTATAATACACTATTATAAAATGATGAAATTAGTGACTAGGTGACTAAAAAATTTAGACACCGCAATTATTCTAGGTGAATTACTACTAAATTTGAGCAATTTTAAGTGACCAACTAAAAATGACTAACTTAAATGACTAATTTAGTCTATGGATAAAAATACAACTAGATAATAAGTAACTAAACTAAAACCGACTAACTTAAATGACTAATTTAGTCCAGGACTAAAATATATGACTAGATAATAAGTGAAAAAATTAAAAGTGATTAACATAAATGACTACTATAGTCCAAGAATAAAAATATGACCAGCGAACAAGTACAACAAGTATATTAATTATTCATTTATGCTAGTCATTTTTAATTTCTCCACTTCGGAGATGAAGAATTAAAATTTGGATATTAAAGTTTACATTTTACTAAATTTTAACACTATAGACGAGGGTCTTTGAATCCATCTGTAGTGTTAAAATTTACAGACTCCCTTGTCTCTAAATATTTCTGTAATTCTAAAATTTAGGTAGGTGGATTCAACACCCCCCTTAAATGGGTCTATGAATCCATGTATATGTTAGGAAAATATTGATAGGGAGGGGGAGGGGGAGGGTGGGGGGGGGGGTGGTGCGGTGAATCAGTATTTTCAATATTCACAATCTTTTCCTTTTCTCTTTACTGATTTCTATACGCGACTTTGATTAGCACAAGCAATGTATGTATGCGACTTTGCCAATAGAAATTAGCGTATACATAGATAACTTTATTGTTTAGGTAAACATTTAGAAGAAGCCTTTAACCCAGACCATCAGTTATGCATTAGATATTTAAGTAGTAAATAAGTGCAGTAATAACATAATAAATCATCATACAAGAGCATCACACATGAACACCAAGATTTAAGGTGGAAACCCAATTTGGGAGAAAACCGCCGCTATTGTCGTCTCTGTCTTCAATATTTATTATATGGAAAACTACTTACAATATTGTACTATTGCAAACCCATATCGGTACGTAGACATCTACCCACAAAAGGCTGCAACCTTCTCTCGTTCTCCAGCTACTATTGGTAGGGAGCTCCAACCCCCTGATCTTGTTTACCATCTTCTAATGGAAGGGAGCTACAACCCCCTGATCAGAACACCAACGTCTATTGGCAGAAAGCTTCTACTTCCACACTAAAGACTTCATCCCTCAGACCCACTGCAGACCACGTTTCATAAATTTTCACACTGGATCCAACAACTTTAACTCAACTCAGCATAACGATCAAAACCAATAAACGTAACCCAAACTTCAAACAGAACAATGAGACCACTGTAACCAGAACACAGTAATAAACCCAGATTTCAGAATCAACACACAGAATCATTTTCAACCCTGATTATTCATTATCTTAAATGCATACACTACTTCCCTTTACTGAACCTGGATATATACGTGCTTTCCTGCACACCAACCTACGTATAGATATGTGAATATTGAATTTCAAAAATTTGATCAGTCTCAGAAACATATATGAGGCTTTCAGTCATATATCTTTTCAAAACTGCAGAACCCTTATTCATTCAGCATCATTAATCATAATTAATCATTCATTGATCAGATTTGCACATATTCAACATAGCAGCACATACAGTATTCAAACAACCCAGATCTACATGAAGACTTCATTGACAAACAACATAAATATAACAACAGTAAATAGATAACCTCTCCATCAAGCGTCAGAAAACCCTGAATTCAATAAGCGCTTTATCTGAAACAAATCGACATGTATATGTGCTTTCATCGTGATGAACCAGCGTATAGATATAGAAATATTAATTATGCAGAATGTTTACGATCTATAGAATTACCCAAATTTCTTCACTTCTCTTCAACAACCATCCGCTAGGTCAGATATCCAAACATATAATCAATAGATCATGCAAGTACATAGTCATTTTAGGTCTAGAGATCTCGATCTATCATTGTATCCATGGGTGCATCATAATTTCAAATATGAAAATAAAAAAAACCCATTTCATGGAGATATACTTCACAGAGAAGTATTCAGTTCAAACCCTTACACATGCACACCCTTGCACTATGATATTCTTCTCTTTATATAGGTTTAGCCTTTATCAATACCATGAGCCAAAATAACACAAGTGTTGATGGTATTCTTGGACAAAATAAAAAAGAAGACACAACACTCAATACTGTGGATTAAAACCATGGTAATGCCCCCTGGTATCATAATTTTAGAGTGCAAGAGGCATACGTGACTTGGTTCTTTGTACCCGTGTGTATACACGACTTATTGTCATAAAAAACTGCATATATAGTAATTTTGGATGTATACACGGGTTGCCTGTATACAAACCTATGTATGTACGTGGGTTTCCTTCATAAAACTTGTGTATACATTGTGAAATATTACCTTTTTCATTTCTCTGGCACTTATTGGAATTCCTTTCTCTGTCACATTAGAACTAACCTGTAGAGAGACATCTTTAACAAATAGGTTGCTATCAAAAGGCAACTCATCAAGTAGGTTTCCATCAAGGACAACATATTAAGTCATATTTCCAAAAATATAGTGCTAAAATTATAATAGTTTTATACAATATAGAGTATAATTTTACAATATATAATAGTTTTATACTCCCTTTGGAAGGAGGGACAAGAAAGAGAGTTTGAAATTGATATACAAGGGTTTTAAGGGAGAATAGGAATTTGTTACTCACATCTTAGAGAGACGACACACTATTTGTTGTGGGGTTTTTGTGATGTTGTTACATACCATGGTTGATTATTGCAATAGATTCATAGAGACAATTATTTTATTAATTTTAATTCAAATTATGTTGATTTAAACTTGGTAGATTGCAAAACTGAGGAACAAAATTAGTTGCGGTAAGGTGAGAGATATAGTCGAGACTAAATTAGCAGGCATTAACGAAAATCATCATCAACACATGTCTTCGTCTACTCTATGTCATAGAGACTATCTCTGTGTAAATATTTATTTTGTTTTCATTTTTATGCGAGTCTCGAAATGACTGCATGACTAACCTGTGGCTTGAGTAGTCACGACCCAGGTGCATCTAAGCCATAAAAAACTAGATCACATCTGGCCTAGGCGACATGCACCAACCCTTAGCATGGATGGATATTTTACCATGGAGTTTCAAATCAACGACCTTTACACCACAGAGTGCCTTAAAAAAACACCTTTTCATCCTCTATTCAATGCCTTATAGAGAACTCTGCAAATATTAATTTTGTTTTGTTTTTTTTTTTCTAGTACTTAAATTTTATAAATTTTTAACTATCATGTGTAAATATTAATTCAATGGTAGTTTTGGTTATATTTTCAATACTTTAATTTTATCCTTTTTTTTAAATAGTTGAAAAATATATCATAACTCAGTTGTCAAACCAATAAAGGGGACAACCATCACTGATTGATTTTTTTAATGCATGTTGAATCATCATTGTTATTCAAGGAAAACCACACCACATGGAATTACCCACTGGTGGTCCGTACGGGGGCATACTTTCACTCATTTCAGATGCCTTTAGGTCTTGAGTGTTTAGGTTGTGTTAACTTTAGATAACCATGGTGTTCTATGCTTAATGCAATTTTACTTCAATATTTCTTAGGCCCGATACAAAATAGAAATCATAGAAACATGAAAGTAAAATGTTGATAGAACAAAATAATAAATCAATGGAAGACAAGCTAGTAATATAGATCAGATTTACAATTCCTTTTTTCTAGCAAATATATGAGATATAGTGCATTACGGAAGTCAACAGGATGCTTCAGCCAACAAATTCTTTCTCGGTCAGGCAATCCTCTAAGTGTCACACCCACATCCATCAAAGGAAACTCATCACAAGTAAACGTTGGTTAACCCAAATTCACGTTGGTTAACCCAAATTCAACGTAGGACAACAACAGAAAGTCAATGCTGCAGTTTAGGGCTTTGGTCAAACAAATCTGTTTCCTCGGTTTTAATGCCCAACAATATGACCTCTCAAAATAAAAATTTTGGCAGAGTTTTGAGGTCAAACAACCAAGGGTTAACCACAGCCAATGTTGGTCAACATTGTAGCAACAATCCCTAAACAGATCCGTAGCAAACAACTCCTCTAGCCCCGCACGTGTGAAGAGAAGAGGCCCCCAAAAGCTTAACGAAAAAATTAGATCACAATGAGAGATGTGTGATGAGTTGATGATGAAAATTTCCTCCAAGTATCTCCAATTTATATCCATCGATGAGGGTGTGTGACACATCTATGAGGCATGTGAGCATACATTAAAAATTTGGTCAACCTTGCACATGTGTGGAAAATAAATTCAAAATATATGTTTTGCTCATCCAAACAATATGATCTTTAGATCAATCTTGCACCTCTCCGAAAGATGAATCCAACAAAAATATGACCGTCTTCATATGAGCAGTGCAATATGGAGTTTGGACCTAGATGCCCAAAATTAACACTCCCTATCAACTAGGGAGAACTCCATATGTCCACAAGTGCCATCCATCAGTACCATCGTGTAATTTTACCAAACATCGTGTGTCATCTTGCCGTAACTTTCTTTTCTAGCTCTTTCTTAGATAGAACAAAAGGTGAGTCACAAAGATATCAAACTCATCTGACCCGGTGTTAGCTTAGAGGTAAAAACCTCTCTTGGACTAAAAAAAGTGTCTCATACTAACTCGAAGTTAGTTTACTAACCTGAAGTTAGTTTAGAGGGAAAAAAATCATCATGCTTGATCCCATATCAAGGTGTTGGACACGTTCCATCCTAGATAGAGAGAGTACGCCAATCTCTGATGCATCCATTGGTCTTGCTATTGGTCTCTATCCACATTTCCCACCTCATTCACCAAATGAGAGGTACTTCCCATGAGTCCAAAAATCCATGGGTAGGATACGTGTGGGGCACATATCAAAGAGAGGTGAACCAACTCAATATCATAACGGTGGGGAAGAATCCTAGCCCCAATTTTGCTTATAGCTCCAAGAAGCTATCCCTAAGCCCCCTGAAGCTCCTAGAGCTCATATTTGAACTCAAGCAGGACCCTCAGAATAGGGTTTTTCCACGATTCCAAGCTTCTCACAGAAGGTTTGGAACGTGACCTTCCCTAGGGGCTTCATGAGAATATCCACAACCTGCTCATCAGTTCCTATATGATCAAGCCTTACATCGCCTCTCTATACCATATCACGGATAAATTGGTACCTGATAAAAATATTCTTGGATCAATTATGGAACACAGGATTCTCAGAAAGACAAATACCACTTTAGTTATCACAAAGGATAATAGTGGTATCTAGCACATGCCCAAACATCTCATTGAAGAGATTTCACAACCAAATAGCTTCACAATAGGCCATACTCGCTGCAATGTATTTGGCCTTAGCGGTGCTCAAAGCCACCGACTTCTTTTGTGCTCATCAAAGATATCGAAGAAAAACCCAAGCTGGAGCAACATCCAGATGTGCTCTTGCTATCCACCACACTACCATCCCAATCAGCATCAGTATATCCATGGTGTATCAAACTCCCGGAAATGTATCTTATCCCATGGTTGATTGTGCCCTAAAGACATCTCAATATATTCTTAGCACCAATCCAGTGAATGTGATAAGGTTAAACCATATGTTGACTCAAATTGTTCACTACAAAACATACGTCCGAACAGGAGTTCACTAGGAACATCAGGGACCCCACGAGTTCTCGATACTTGGTAGGATTTGCTAGCACGGGCCTAGCAGTGTTTCCACACAACTTCTTAAGGTTGAGTTCCATCGGTGTCGACACAGACTTACAATCCACCATACCAAATCTCTCTAGCAGCTTCATGACATATTTTCCTTGAGAAAGGAAAAGTTCGCTTGGCCTCTGCCAGACCTCCAAGCCTAGGAAGTAATGCATCAGTCCTAGGTATTTCATCTCAAACTCAAACGCTATCTCCCTATTACAATTATGGATGAGAGGGTCAACACCTATTAGGAAGAGATTGTCCACATAGAGAAACAAAATGAGATGCCTTTCTCTATCAACCTTAAAATAAAGGTTCAGATCAACATTACTTCAAGTGAAGCCCAAATTCATCAAGTAGCTATCTATCCTATCATACCAAGCCCTAGGGTCTTCAATCCATAAAGAGTGTTCTTCAACTTGCATATGTATGTGTCTCTATCTTAGACTTTGAACACCAGATGTTGCTCCACATACACCTCTTCCTTTATAGAACCATGCAAAAAACCGGTCTTCACATCCATATGATGGAGACTCCATCCTTGCATTGTAGCAAGGGAAATAGTAGATCAGATGGTGGAATAGCGGGCATCATAATCTATGCCTTCTTTTTGAGAGAACCCTCGAGCAACAAATCTTTCCTTGTAATTTTCAGCACTTCCATCAGATCCATGCTTGATCTTATAGAGCCATTTCGAGGTGACAATATATTTGTCCTCCAGTCTCGGGACCACTTCCAAGACATCATTTTTAATAATGGACTCATATTATTTGTGCATAAAATCCTTCCAAACTTGATGCTTTACAGCTCCTTCAAATGATCGAGCCTCAAATTGTACTATCGTACTCATGGTTGCTAGATACCCTTGGTATCTCTTCGACTTCTTGCTTTCACGGAATGTCCCCATTGGGGTAATATGTCTCTCGGCATCTGTGAGAGTATCCCTCAGCCATGAGGGTCTTCTCTTATTGAAGGAGGTGGATCAATAGGATCCATAGGTCCTTCAACATCGGGCATTAGGTCATCCTTCAGCTCTTCCTGCTTCCCTGCTTCTTCATCTTCTTTGTCTTCCTTGGAGCTAGGAAGATTTCTCATTTTCTTGGGGGAAACATATTCATCGAAGGTGACATCGTGGCATATATCCACTTCTCTTTGACCAGGCACATAGATTCTATATGCCTTCAAAGTTTCATTGTATCCCACAAACATTCCCTTCTTTCCAGAAGCATCCAACTTGCTTCTCTTTTCTTTTGGCACATGAAAGTAAACAGGACAACCAAAATACTCTAAAATGAGAAACATTAGGTTTCTTACCAGAGAAGACTTCTTCAGGATTTTTGGAGTCCAAAGCAGAATGCAGGTGTTGGAATGGGGTTCCCTAACCTACTTTTTTTTATACAATTTTGTTAAAGTCAGTCTTGGGTATGGGTTTTGGGGTGGGTCAAAGCCCCTAATGTTTGTAATGGGTTAAAGGGGTAGCTCTAGGGTCTGCAAACCAAGGTTTGTGAACCATAGGATAGGGAAGGCTGCAATGTATAAATAGATAGATAATTGGGTCTAGTAAGTAAGAAAGTTGATAGATTGATGCTACATGCAAACTGTTAGATTTGTTTTGGGTTGTTTTGGGTAAGGACTCTCGTTGGCTGTATGCGCAGAGATCCTCAGTCCTGCTATGTGCGGACCCCGATAGGCTATGTGCGCGGGATGTATTTTGGTTGTAAGTGGATTTAAATGTTAATGAATGTGAAGTATTTTTAAAGTATCTGTGTGTTATCTGAATTGGTTATGTTTACTGCTAAAGCGCATCTGCGATATTTAAGTAAGCTGTGAATGTGTCTGTGTTCTAGAATTGGCTTAAGAATCTCTGTGTTCTGATATTGGCTATGATTATAATGCTTTGTGATGGTATTTGATAACACACACGTGTATTAGAATGTATTGATTAGATCTGATAGCTGCGTTCTGGTTATATGCTAATTACATTGTTAAGAGGGCTGAAAATATGGTCATTTTGTGCGAACCTAGTAGGTTGTAATACAGATCTGCCTCGAATTACCTACTCTCTCTCAGGGTGTGGAAACCTGGTTCCAGCACCCTCCCATACTGCGTCGGGTGAGACCTTGGCCTATGCAAGTAGGTCATTGCCAAAATGGCTAGTAGTATAGGGGTTTGTTGGAAAAACCTTAATCTCCGAACCTGGGTCAAGACCCCTCAAGCCAATAGCAGGCATCTATTTTTAATGTACACAAAAGTGTTTGCATCTTCTCCCCATAGAAACTTTGGAATAACTTGGTCACATAGCATGGCATGGCTAGCTTACACAATGGTCTTGTTCTTTCTTTCATCAACCCCATTTTTCTCAAGAGTATACGTAGTTGTGGTCTCCCTCTTAATGTCAGCTTCTCTATAGAAGTCATTAAACTCATTTGACTCATACTTGGTCCCATTTTTGGTCCTCAAAAATTTGTTTCTCTTCTTGGTTTAATTTTTCACCAAGGATTTGAAGGTACGAAATCATTTGAATGCTTTGTCCTTATTCTTCAAAAAATATATCTAGGTCTTGCGGGAGAAGTCACCTGTAAAAGTCATGTAATAGGAACATCCTCCCAAGGACATCACGAGCAGCATACTAGATAAATAAAAATGTATAAACTGCAAGATATTAGTTTTCTTTGTGACACTAGAGGGGAATGATCCCCTTGTATGTTTCCCTTAAGCAGAACCCTGACATATAACTTCATGATCTTCTCTAAATTTAGGCATCCCTATCACCACCTTCCTTGCTTCAGGAAGGGCTTTGTAATGAAGGTGTCCAAACCTCCGCTGCCATAACTCTATTTGAAGAGTTGTATCACATGACATAGCCCCCAATGGACTTCCTCCAACTTGGTAGAGTGTATCAAATCTAAAACCAATAGAAAGAGCTTCCTTGAAGTTCTTCTTCTAGATAAGTACCTTTCCATCAATGAATTCCACCTTGAACCCTTTGTCTTCCATTGCCAAAATGGACACAAGTTTCTTCTTCAAATTAGGTACGTACAACACATCTTGTAATCAGAGGACCTGCCCTTGAGATAAATGAAGGGTCATGGTCCCTGTCCCTTTCAAGGGATAGGTGGAATTATCTCCAAGGATAATTTCTAGATTAGTATCCTTCTCAACCAAATCATAGAGGGCTTCTTTATAACCATAGAGGTGCCTTGAAGCACCACTATAAATCAAATATATATCTAGGGTGTTGGGTGAAGATGCAACAGAGAGGGCAGACATAATAATAAATTTATTTCTCTTATTATCAACAACATTAGACTCATCGTACCTGGAATTTTTGACCTCTTTAGAGGTTGCCCATTTCCACTACGATCAGAGGGAGCCTTCCTTTTACCTTTGAACCTATTGTACCTTTGATTTCCATTCCCCTTGAATTTTTTTTTTTCATCATCCCCGGGAGATTCCCTTCTACCGGGGCACTCTCTTGCATTGTGATCGAACTTATTACAAGGAATTAGGGTCACTTCGATTTCCATTAGAGGCATATTCCATCATTCTTGTTTCCTCTTAAGTGCATCTCGTTAACATTTCATCAAAATTAGGAATCAAATCGTTATTAAGAATAGTGGTATCAAATACATACTAATCACGAGAGAGACCTCCAAGTGAAATAAGAGCCATCTCTTGATCATATATTGCTTCCCCAATAGCTAGGAGTTTATTCCTGATTTCAATGAGCCTCATAAAATAGTATTGAATAGATTCAACCTTGCCCTTATTGATATTCTTCAATTGATTCTTGAAGAAAAGGATTTGATTAGCATTGCTAGCCCTGAACATGCTTGCCAGCTTATCACAAATCTCTTTAGATGTGTTCAAATTAGAAATGTAAGCAACGAAGTGCTTATGAATAGAATCCCGCACAATCATATTTTCTTTGATTTCCCCCTTTCTATACTTCGTCTTTGTGGCAGCAGATGCATTTGATGGAGGCTCTTGAATCTTCCCCTGCACATAGTCCAAGAAATCTTGATCTTCTAGCACCAAATCCAAGGATATCTTCCATGCATGATAATCAGAATTATCAGTCAATTTATCATTAGCCTTGAAACCCTTGTAGGTTAAGGAGGCCATTTTTCCTTGATAGGATTTCTTCATTCAGTGATTGCTTCTAACATAAGCTTGGACTTTGTCTTCACCTTAGCTCTAATTCCATGTTAAATTTAGATAACCATGGTGTTCTAAGCTTGATGCAATTTTACTTCAATATTTCTTAGGCCCGATACAATATAGCAATCACATAAACATGAAAGTAAAGTTCTGATAGAACACAATAATAGATCAACAGAAAACAAGCCAAAAATAAAGATCAGATTTACAATTCCTTTTGTCCAGCAAATATATGAGATATAGTGCATTACGACAGTCAATGGGATGCTTCAGCCAACAAAGTCTTTCTCGGTCAGCCAATCCTCCAAGTGTAACGCCCACAACCCTCAAAGACAGCTCATCACAAGTCAATGTGGGTCAACCAAAATTCAACACATAAAAGTCAACGTAGGACAACAACACAAATTCAACGCCACAGATTAGGGTTTCAATCAAACAATTCTATTTTCCTCTGTTTTAGTGCCCATAAGTACGACCTCTCAAAATTATAATTTTGGCAGATTTTTGAGGTCAAACGCCCAAGGGTTGACCAAAGACAATGTTGGTCAATGCTGCAGCAACAAGCCCTAAAACAATATGCAGAAACCAACTCCTCTAGCTCTGCACGTGTGAAGGGAAGAGGCCTCCAAAGGGTTAACAAACAGATCAAATCACAATGAGAGATGTGTGATGAGTTGATGAAGAAAATTTCCTCCAAGTCTCTCCAATTTATATCCATTATTGAGGGTGTGTGATACATGTATTAGGCATGTGAGCCTACATTACAAATTTGGTCGACCTTGCACATGTGTGGAAAATAAATTCAAAATATATGTTCTGCTCATCCAAACAAGATGATCTTTAGATCAATATTGCACCTCTCTAAAAGAGGAATCCAACAAAAATGTGACCATCATCATATGAGTAGTGCAATATGTATTTTGGACCTAGATGCCCAAAATTAACAGGTTTTTCCTCATGTACGAAGAAAACGATCTCTAAGCCAAGAAAAAACAATCTTAGGACATACTCCAAGCCCATAATTTTATCCATTCTTATATTAGTTATCTTTTCTTTAAAATTAAATATGTGTGAATTTTTTAAAACATTTAAATTAATTTATATTTCATTTACCAAATTACAAAAGTATATAAATTATATTGAATATTTTTGAATTTACAAAATAGAAAAAATATTTAACATAATATGGAAGATTACCACCAACTTAAAAGTCATATAAAATAAATAAATAAATCCAACTTCCCACCACAATTAATTTTTTCTTTGAAACCAAACTGGTGCTTAGGCTACCAAATGTGTAAATTTTGCATTATTTCCTAAGGTTGACAGGATAATCAAGGGGAGCTTGTTTTGGAGGTTCGACATTAAACACAACAGACAAGGGAAAAGGCATGGGCATGAGGGATTCGAATTGTTTGGTGTGTTACCTTGTTTCTTTCCTTCAGTACATTCTTTGGCGATGATCATTCCTAGGGCGTTATCATTCGTAGTACCAGTCCACGGATGGGATATTATTGCAACTGATTGTAATTGAAGTTGCAAAAGCCTTGCATTGAATTATATTTATGAACACACTAGAATCCTGATGATGGTTTTATTTCCTTTTTCGCTCCATCCAATTGTTAGATTAATGCAATCATATTTTCTTTTCCAATGGGTTTTCTTGGGAGAACGAGGTATGGTTTCCAGGGCAGCCAATATTATCTACATCCATTTCATATTCTTGTCAATGGGATGAGTTATAGCTCCCTCCTCTGATTCTTTGTTGGATCAGTTTAATATGCATGACTAGAAATTCACGATGCATTCTGCAATGAAAAGGCGAGTGGTCAATTGAAGAGGCATGCTACTATTACTGGTCTCCTCTTGCTTTCACTTATAACATCTCTTGTATTTCTAGCAGATAGAATAGTCGATTTCATTGCTACCTCTGGAAAGTACCCTCTTCCTTATTTTCTCTCATATCTTAATTTTATGGTTATCCCCCCCTTATGTCGATGTTCATGTGCTTGCTTAAATTTATAGATTTTATTTGTATAAAAGGTGATGTTGAAACCTGAACATTCTCAAGTGTTTCCAAAACATGTGGCATGTTAGAAGATATTTATAAGGATTGGTAAACACGTCTGTGAGATTCTTATCGTGAGCATGTTTCAGTGATATACTGTTGTGGGAAGGACTTTGCTTGGTATTTATATGAAATGTGGAAGTTTGGAGAATGCATGTCAAGTATTTAACAAAACACTTGAATGCAAAGTTGTATCTCGAAATGGCATGGTATCTGGTTATGACCAGAATGTGCATAAAAGCCTTGGAGTTATTTTGTCAAAATGAAAATAGCAGAGAATGGTTTTGTTTCCCAAAAATTTATCCTTGCACCTGTGGATAATCCTTTACACACTATATTTTTATAGCGAAATGTAGACCCAAAACCTACAACAAAATCCACATGAAACCATTTCTAAGGGACAATAGTGGGACCTAGTAACTGTCCATTCTAGGATGATCATGTTTATTTAGGATTAGTGTAAAGATAATAATATCTAAATTTCAAGACAAGGGCTTGTCATATTCATACCATATTGTAGAAGAATGGAGGATGAATCAAAAAATTGTACAGATTTTATGTGGAAACATTAGGGAAGGTTGTAGGAAGGATGTATCCTAGGTGATTCATTGAAGAGGTGTACTATTTGTTAGTAATATTAGGAATACAAAGTCCTCTGAATCAAAACAATGGGATTGGACACAAGTTCCTTTAGTGGATTTGATAAAGGAAGTGACACAGAGCACTGGAAATGTAATCATTCCAACATTTTCTGTAATGGTTTTTACTCGCATGTAAAGGCTGGTCTTCTTGGATTTACACATGTCAGACTTAAATGTTTCCCAACAGTTGACATGTCTTTGAGAGAAAATTTTCATCTCTTGGAGTAGGAATGCATTGCTAGAAAATTCAAGATAATATAGGAAAATATAAATAAGTCAAAAGTGACAGATATCAATCCTCTGACATGTTTCTGGAATCCTTTTACAAAATAGGATGTTGATGATATAGTGCCATTGTGATTTTTTTTGGAAAAGGGATTGCCTTTCAATCTAGACTACACTTTGTACATTCATGACATGGTGAAAGAAATTGCAGCATTTGGACAAGGGTGTGAATCTCCTATGACTGAAAAACTAGAAAGTACATTGTAGGGTAAGGAGAAATAATAGATAAATATTTTCCACTAGCATGTGGGTATTGGCCTCATATGAGTTGTACTATTCTTTTTGTTGATTTCTGAATTGATACAAGTAGTTGAAATCTTCTTCATGTTCTTGACTCAAATACCATAAGAGTGGTGTTTCTAAGAGAATTTAACACAACTAAAGAAGAGAAGAATGAGGAATTTATTTCACATGTATTGAAGACTACAGTCTTAGAGGTTGGGCCAACAAATGGAGTGAAAATAGTAATCGATGCATTTTTTCTATGCAAATTGGTTGGAACATTCATCCAAATTGAGTTCCCTCAAATATTCTGGACACCATGCATTTCACATTCGTTGGTTTTGTTGTTGGAGGGAATTGTTGAATTGATTTTTTTGTGTGTTAGGGGAATAGAACCATATATAATTAATAACCATGCTAAGGATGTTATTATTACTAAACCAATTTGGAAATTCTAAAAACATATAAAAATTAGTTTTTTTCCAACTTGTTTCCAACTTCATTTTAGTCAGAGGGACTGTTGACCTGGAGAGAGATTTACAACAAATGATTGTAAATGATGATAGGGGTCAATGGAAGGTTTCATCTTCCGAAGATATTTCTATTTTAGAAGCTAAAATCATAGGGAGTTTTGACTAAATATTCCATCAATGAAAAGTTTCAACTAGATGAGGAGTATGTCAAGTGAAAGGTGATATCATCTAATATTGAACCCACTAATAAGGATGTGATGCAACATGTTGCAGTTTTTCATGCATGTTAAGATGTAAATTTGCATACTATTTCAAAATTTTGACAAGAATTCATTGTAGAAACAATTAAGGAGATGCCCACTCTAGCCTGTAACTTCTACATCACCCCTATTGGAAATTTGTCAATGGCTACAGACTTTTCATGTTTTCTATGATGTTAATTATTAAATACGTTTGGGAAGCACTTCAGTGATGATGAATTTATGGCTCCAACAAGTTCTATTCACTTAACAATCACAACTTTAGATGCATGAGAATTTCTTAATTGCTCACAATGAACCTCCAAAATGTAGTAGAAGTTTGTTCAATGCTTTGGATTTTCTGATAGGGTGGAGAAACAATATCAGATGTGAGAAGCATTTCATGGTTTCACAATATTCATGTTAATCCTTTTCAGATATGCATTAATAAAGCCTTTATTGACACACCCCCTTTTACACATACATTGAATGACATCATTGGCTTTCAAGTGCCCAAATTTCACTTTTATATATATTTACAAGTACCACTTGAGAATGCAATATTCACTATCCAAATAGATCCATAATTGGCAAGGTCTTTATTTAGCATTGATCTATTGAAAAAAATGGAGAGGTGCTTCTAAAGGAGATGAGGTTTTTTTTAAGATCGAAGAGGAGTCTCTGGAAATACAAGCACATCTCCTTATGCTCTATCATTATGACCCTGAACACATCTAGGCATGTATGAGAAAATACTACCAGTAAAAAATGAATCTGATCTTGAATTTGGGGGTTCATTTAGAATTAATACAGCTCAATCCATACATCAACAATAAATTCTGAAAGAAAATAAGTGCCTAGAGTTGTGAATACATGGTTAAAATCTTTGTAGTTTGCATGACTTCACCCAAGATGCAGTCCTTAGGAAGACCGATAAGAGAATTTTTTTTTATCTTCCCAATTCTACTTGTGAAGAGCAGTCATACGCTCCTCTTGAAGAGTATGATAATCTAAAGGAATATGGATCATCTTAAGGATATAGGATGTTTTGGCCCTCCTTGAATATTATAACATGTCCAATATGGAAATCAAAAGCTGTGAGGTAGCATAGGGTATAGAGTGTGTGGAGCTGCAACGATTGTGAAGTCATATTGCACATAATGTGAAACCATGAAGATGTTTTCTAAAAGCTATGTAGGCACAAAAGTATATGGAAGGGACTTGCTACTTCACAACTCGTCTTGTTGTATACCTAATATCCCAACTAATAGCCCAACTCCAACTCGCATAAAATCCATATAAATTATCAGAGTGGCCTAACAAGAGGATTGGTCATTGACTTCTCAAGATCTGACTAAATTTCAGTTTTCAGGCACTCAAGGACTTCAAATTTGAAGCTTTCCCTAGGCTACAAGAGAAATTCACATTTTTTTCGAGTTCTATTTGAAACAAAATTCCTTAGAAATTGAGGGTATCTAGATTGAAAATATCTGCATCGATGGTTTCCATGTTATTAATTTCTTATGTCAGGGTTCTTGTGATCGAATCACCTTACACCCAATTGCATCCTTTTCAACCTGAAGGTCACTAGATAGTAGAATGGGTAAAAATCATACAAAACCATGCAGAGGGCCGCAATGGCCACTACTGGTGGGCTAGAGGAAATCGTAGACGCAATGGTGTGTACCCTTCCGTACCTTACTCATTTAAATTTTCATTTTTCCACATTTTTTAGGGGTGGGGGAGGTCAAATAAATCTCTACTATAGCTATGACAATCAGGTCGATACATGTGTATTTGGCATAATGACATATGGTGTTTTCACGTCTGCTATGACCCTAATAGATTCGAAACCCTTACTTATTTTGATTGTGTAAAATATAAAATTTTGTTTTAATTATGGTAATAATGCATCTAATCCTCCTATTCTCACAATAGAAACAACTTCTTGTGCTCTCAAATTTAAGTGTCACATTCACTCCTTCTAGTTACAGCACAAAAAAATTCTAATCCTTTAGGGATATGTACTTTGGGGAAACATATTTTTTGGTAGAGAGTCAGTCCCTGAAGTGCACGGAGAGGGGACAATATTTATCAATTCAAGGCAATGCTCAATGAGTTGTAGCACACTTGAAAAAATGACCGTGTTTTCATTCAAATTGAGGGCTTTCTATCCCTTGTAAGTGGAGAGAGTTTATTTATCGAGTTTCCTACTATTTGAAGGTCGAACCCTTAACTTGTGGCTGAACGAATTATTATTTTCACTGATCTTCTTAGACGACCTCTTTGTTGTGGGTTCCACGACTATGTACACATTTATGGTTGAATAAATATTAGAGTATGAGCTATGTATTGAAAGAATTACTATAGAGTCTTCTCTGCTATTGAAGGTTGATCCCATTGTGAATAAATATATATCAGGTTCCCCTAACTCCTTATTGTTGCAATCTCTATTGCCACTGCACATTTTATGAATATGTATTTTAGGGAAGAATGATGAAATACAAGAGTGAAACATAATTAGAAATTTCTTAAAGGGATGTATCACCAGAAAAGAAGTCTTGGGTACTCGTACTTACGTTTTCCTCCCTAAAATGTGTAAGGAACCTAGGATTTTTTACTATACTGGGTGGTGATGAGGTCTCTTCTCTTGCATATGGTTTTGTAATTGTTGTATTCTCTAGATCAACACTTGGGAGATAACTTGTTCACCCTCCTTTGCCCACGTAGGAGGATCCTATGACTTAGAGGATGATTCATCCTCATTAAATGTGACATCTCAGCTTACCATTGTTTTCTTCTGTGATGGAAGATAGATCTTGCAATCCTTAGAGGACTTACTATGTCTCAACAAAGATACTCTTCATGCTATAAGGTTCAAGATTAGATCTCTTCTCATGAAGAATATGAGTATACACAAGGAAACCAAATATGAGAAAGTGGGATACTCAAGGTTTCTCACTAGTAAAAACAACTTCTATTGTCTTGTCCTTCAATACCCTACAAGGAAAATTTTCTAGAATGTCAAAACTTATACTTTGTGCTTCTGCCTAAAGACAGATGGGTAGGTATAGATCATGAATCATAATATTGACTATCTCTATGAAAAAATTATTCTTCCTCTTTGCCACCTCATTTTGTTGAGGGTTATAAGGCATTTTCAACTCCCTCTTGATTGTTGTGTCTTTGTAAAAAAAATCAAAATCGTTGGAGGTATACTCCCCTCCATTTTCAGTTCCCAACACCCTAATCTTCTTAATTTCTTGATTCTGCACAAGAGGTTTAAACTCTTGTAACTTGTTGAAGAATTCATCCTTGGTCTTTAGAAAATAAATCCAGGTTTCTTAGAAGAATCATCATTAAGAGACACATAATCAGTGTTACCTAACAGTGAAGCTAAAGTTATTGGTCTAACATGTTTGAATGGATTAGATCAAGAATCACTCTTAATATGTGTGCATTAAATGGCAAACTATTATTGGCATGTTTATTGAGTGCATAGTCATTTCACACTCCTACACCATCTCCTTTAAGAGAGATAATGCTCCATAATGTAGTTGACAAAATGGCTTGTGCCAAAGCTCACACAATTTGTCACTATCATGCATTAAAGCTCCATGTTTTAATGGATTAGAAAGAAACTTGTATAGGCCACCCTCTGTCACAACTATGTCAAAAACTTGACTAGGGTTAGGCTTGTGATATTTTAATGGATTTGTTGATTGTAAAAATAAGCCATACATCTAATATTGATCATGGATAAAACAAAAAGAATATTTTTTCTTAAACTAGGAGCATATAAGACATCATCAAGCTCAAGAACATCACCTGATGGTATGTAGAAAGAGATGGAACCCATCCTTGTAATTGGATATGTGGCATCATAACCCAACTCCTATTACATATCCGTCTCATGCTCCTGAAGTCTTTTGAAGACCTTATTGAACTTTTTGTCTCTATATTTTCCATTGTCCACATACTGCCCTACATAAGAGACGGTGTGAATGGGAAGGTATGAAACCATGGAGAGGGATATATCAAGCTTGAATGATAACTATTCTACTCTGTTTGAGGCTTTTGTTCTGGACGAACTTCACATATTTCAAGTATTTCTTTCCCTACTTTGAGGAACCCGCATCCTCCTCCTTCTAACCCATTTACTGTCATCCTTTCTACCTTATTTCCCATTTTCTTGGTGAGATAAAGGTTCTAGATCAACCGTGGTTTGCTTGAAATTGTCTCAAGTTTTGTTTCTTCTTGGATGAAATCATCCAAAAGTTTCATAATGGTGGGAAGCTTCTGACAAAGCACAGACACCCTGAACAAAAGGGTCCCTAGATGAAGATAATATATTTAATGTTGTGGGTTATTCTCCACCTTTGGCACAATGCTATTTAGCTAATCTCGAAGCTTAGTGATCTTCCTAAGGTGATGCCACTGTGTTTGTAATATGTATCATTCTTTTGTGGCAATGAAATTATTCTCTTGGAATGTTATGTGAGAAATATTCACACTTTGGTACAGAGATTAAAGCATCATATATCATAAGCCAACTTCTCTGTGATGTGAGGATCAAATGTTCCTTCATAGAATTAAGGATGATTCTATAGCTTTGGTTTCCTAAACAAAACTCAAATGATAAATGTCCTCTAGTAACAACTATAATCCACACTTCCAAGGTGTAAAATTGGAAATAGTCTCTTTATGGTCACACTCTTAGATTGAGACTAGGCATCTCCACACTTGCTAGAACAAACCTCAACTCTATAGATCAACTGGAGTTAATCATATCAACAACCTATCACAACTTCAGATTTCTATCTCAGGAACAAACAACACTCTACTCATTGGAGCAGTTGGGGCATCCCACCCACTGAAACCTTCTAACAACTCCCTCTAACAAGCAACACCATTTTTGATACATAGATTCTTGGAAGATTTCAAATTTGCTGCTCTGATACCATGTTAAAATTTTGGTGCATGTTAAAGTTTAGCACTCAAATTTGAATCCCTAACTACTGGGAAACTGGAAAGGTTAAAATTATATTAAAATAGTAGAACATGAATTCTAGATCTATGTGCATGGAAAAATTGGAAAAATTAACAGAAAGTACAGATCTGAACTATCATTCACATCTACTTCTGTTAACTCATAAACAAGAATTATAATGAAATATATCAAAATTATGATATTCTCAATCACTTAATGAAATATACCCCTATCCTACCTTTCTTTTATAGATAAACAATATGTTAGGAAATAACAAAAAATGACCCATCCCTATAAGAATCCAGATCTAGGAAAGGAAACCTTCAAAATAGTCCAAAGAAGTACACCCAGGTATGGATGCATAAAGGTACTAGGATTAGTGCACTTTAATTAGAAAAGTTTACTAACGCTGAAGCCTGAAAGATTTGATTTTTTCAATTTAGTGATTGACATTATAATTTTTTTAATATCTATTGGAGAATGGAAGTCACATAAATTTGGTTAAATAATATTGATATAGGGCTGGAGGCTTTATCAATGTTTGAACAAGATTCTAATACTATTTAATTTTTTGTTGAGCAAGATCAATCATTATAATCTTTGTTTTTTCTCAAAGAAAATAAGAAATGGTATTTATGGTTTATGTTGTATGTATTTCAATGGATTATGAATTGCTTAGAGAACCAATTATACTATCACATGCTGCACAATAATGTTGTACATGAAGGAAAATTAATTTGGAAATATTCATGATATTAGATTCTATGTTGAATCACCCCAATTGTGATGCTTACATGACATGAAATTTCAAAAATTTGTGATTTCACTATTGATCTGTCAGTGGTATGCTGTAGAGATGTTCCCTATCTACATATTAATTTTCATAAATTAAAGTCCATCGGATCAAAGGAGACATTAACTTTGTCATCTATTTTGGATTGGCACTTTCATATGAATGAAGGCCCATCATTTTCCTTTCCATGGGGTAGGATGCCCAATTGCAGTTATTCTTCAAGTGAATCACTTTCTTTTTATGATAATGATAGTGAATTGTGATGATAGTATCCTTTCAACACTATGTATTTTGTACTTTGTTACATACTTTTCACATAATTTATTCTTCACTCACTTGGGGCATTTGTTTTAGAAAGTGTGGAAGATATGGTTTATAGAAACCAACATTGTAACTGTGGTCTATTGATGTAACTTAGTGAGTAGTTATTGGGCTGTAACATAAATAATGAAATTCCTCAAGCTGAAAATAGAAGATGAGTTTATTAGTCAGTGAAATGAGGTGGTACCACCTGAAAAGTTATACTTGTTACTAAGATACCAAGAATACTACGATGAATACATTTTCCCAAAAGAAACTAAATTTGATTGTCCAGGTCTACATCAAGCAACTTTTTTTTTATCTTGTATTTTAATTATTACCCAGTTATTTCATATTGTTTGGCTAGAAAATTGAACCATGGGATGCTGGAACAAGGTTAATATTCCAGACTTAATTGGAAAAACAGGGTGTGGAAACAAAAAAAAACCCATTTAGGAGAAAAAATTATATATGTTTCTAATTTTATAATGCTCACGAATTTGATTTTTCATATGATACTAATTTAGGGCAATAGTTCGTCACAAACAGGTAGCTCACTTTTAAGTTTTTTGTTGTTTTTTGTGATATATGTATGCTCTTGCAGTCCTGATGGGAAGTATGTCTTGGCTAGAGGAGAAGATGACCTAGTGAAGTATGGAGTATGGAAGATCATGATATGGTGGCTTGGGGTGAGGGTCACAACTCTTGGGTAAGTTATTTCTTCTTTTATGTTGATATTAATAATATGTGATCTGGGTTTTCATGCACTTTAGCTTGCTAAAATATCCATTATGATTTAAGATGAGTGTCATATAGGTTATTTTTGGTGTATTTGATTCATGTTGGATGCTACTTTGTTCAGATGGCACAAAATACAGTACCATGTACTAGTTTGGATCAGTTGGGTAGGTGGTGTACTTCATATTTTCATGGGATATAGAATGCATTTCAAGTGGTATTACTGTTTTGAAATTTATTTGTAGCATTTTGTAGAAAAGTTGTTTTGATGAGAATTTGTTGGTCAGTCGGTGTCATATCAACTTACTATTGAAAATGATATTTGTAGCATGATCGATGCAACCAAAATAAATTTTAATTTGTCTTTTATATCATCTCCCAGCTTTAGATGTCATACCATGATATATTCTAATGGAAGCTCTCTAGGTATGCCAAAAACATTTGAGTGCACAGAAAGGAATTTTTTTTGGTATTAGATGTCTCTAGAATATTTGAGTTAAAAGAATTTCAGTTGTGAAATTGAATTTGAAACTTCCTTCCTAGATTCCCACATGTATGACTGAAAACTACAAGATGTGTCCCAATGTTTGGCTTATAACTTGAGTCACAGGTCACAAGTAAAGTCCACTTGGCATAAGTCGAAAGTAACAAGAAAAAGTCTCTATCTCGTTCTGTATATAGCATGTAACATATATCTACACCTTTTACCTTTTCTTTCAAATGCTTGCATCTCGGAAACCATTCATGTGCTTTTCATGGCTTGTTGATATGGGAACCAAGGATAGAACATAATTCACCCATATTGAAAATTTCTCATTTAAAAATAAAATGAATGTTCATATGTTACTTGTAATCCACTTATTATCCAATGAGACATAATTTGAAGGGTTGCATTAACATAAATACCCAATATTTGTTCACAATTCTAGAAAATTTTCATCTTGAAAAGTGAGTTCCTTATGTTAAAATTGTATTAGTTTACCTCTTGATATCATATTACTCTTTCATGATATAAAAATGACCATTGAGAGACATACTGAGTATACTGCGGGTAAGGGAAAGAGTTTTCCAATGATCTCTAGCGATTCTCCTTTAAATAATATTTTGTAGAAAGGTTATATTATAGCTCTAATAAGTCATAAGAACATTTATATTTAATTAATTTACTTTATTTTTATAAATTACCTTAAGCATAAATCATAATTAGCCTTAATTCCAAGCCATTGAGTGCTAATTAGTTACTATTCGACAATGTTTTCTATTGAGTTATCATCATCAATTTAATTTTCTTCTTTGTATTTCATATTTCATCCCCTTTATTCTCAGGGTATAAGATGAGATATTGCTATTGAGGTATTGCATTCTCGTTGATATGATTTCGAGTTTGCTATTTTCTGTATTAGTGCATCTATATAATATATGATGAAAAATACTTGTGCTGATATAGGAATGATAACAAAAAATTACTTTTCCCTTTAACAGGATACTCACTTAATTCTATGGGACTTGGTGATGGATGAAATTGTAGTGCCTATGAAAATTTGTGTTCCAGGTGGCTCTCCTACATACAATACAGGAAATCAATCTTCCTGCGTGGAAAATGTTAATTCTGTTGGTCTTCTTCAATCTTCTCCAAGTAGGATAGATGTTCCAAAACTCTCCCCTATAGTGGCTCACAGAGTACATGTGGGACATATTTCTGGCCTTATTTTTGCAAAGGACTCGATTATCACATGTAGTCATGAGGGACATTTGAAGATCTAGACTAGACCTTTCTGTACAAACAACACTGCAAGAAATTCAGATGTCCCACTTGAATCTCTGAGTAATAATGAGTGAAGTAGCAAAGTTGAGCTTTAAACATAAGAGGATTTATCGAAAATGTTGTTGTCCAAATGAAATATGAAAATTTTCATTACAAGTGTGTACTGTGAAAATCTTATTGCAAAATCAGTTTGCAAGTGTATTGCCTTAAAGAAAAATTTTAAACTCATTTTATACTTATAGTTGCAATATGAAATTATATTTTTCTCGATTCCAATATCCTTTCCATTGGGTTCCACTTCCACTTCTTTTGGAGGCAAAAAATACCATGGATGGAGCAACCCAAAGACACATGGGGTTTATGTTGATCTTGAAGCATCGACATGATCTATATTTACCTTTTACTTTGTACTACAAATATGACTATTGGGTAATCATTTAAAAGTATCTTAGGGAGCATATTCCACAACTTCTGAAAGCAGAAGGAATTAAAACTTCAAATTTGGAAGCACTATCACGGAAAGTTGTGAAAACTTCATAAACACAACTAGGAATCACGAATTCAAGATCTGACAGAGAAAAAATCATGTTATATGAAGCTAAAGAAAAGAGCCTAAAATCCTTGTTCACAGGGTATCTATGTGTAAGAGTAGGGAGAAATATACCTGGAAGCCAATTGCTATTATCCAACACTCTCAGAAATGGAAAAGGGGGAATATTAGTTTTAAATTTGTGGCTGAATAAAATGTGTGGCTTCCCTACTAAGAATGATGATCTATCACCTTGATATGTTGTCACTGGAGATGTATATAGAAGGATAAACATAATTTTTATATTTGTAGAAATAAAAGAAATTGTTATGTATGTAGAAATAACCAATAGAATAACATTTGAGAAGCATAGGGACAAATTGAAGTTAATCTCAGACCAAGGACAATGTAGAAACTATGTTGAAAAAAAAGATTTTCATGGGAACTTCATTCATTTTTCCTACCCTCAATATCTATAATCTCAAACTGAGCCTTCTAAGGTTCTGAATGTGGTTCAACAAATGTTAATTTCCCAAGTGGAAAGGCAACTACTTTGGAAGCCGAAAAAATTTACTGATGTTATTTATGCTTTAAGTTCCTTTTTGCTGATGGAAAACAATGGAAATATCGTATGGTTTGTATTTTGGGACAAAAAATCTTCAACAACATGTAATTTTTCAAGTAAAAGGGGCATGAGAGTAGCTTGGATGACTCATCTCTAAGAGAATCTATAGGGACATTAGTTGCAATATCAGATTACTGGCATCATGATTTATTTGTAGGGTTGTTCATTTCTCCATCTAGAGGCTGAATTTACTTGCCATCAAAGGCTGAGTTTTCCTTGAGATTCATAACTTTAATGTTGGCTTAGTAGTGTTTAAATTCAACAAGAAAATGTGTGTCTAATTTATTTGAACCTTAAATAATTTGGACAATAAACTGTAATTCCATCTCATAACAACTTGTATTAGTTAACTAAGTCAGAAAGACTGAGTTAGCTCAAGTTGAGGGTCAAAGGTGAGGCATGTAGAGTGATTATATTATTTTTGGGGTCCAATTACAGTTAATGCACTAGTGTGGTATGAGTGTAATCAATTAAGTCAAATTAATTGAGTTAAAATCAGTTTAACTAGTTCTAACTGAGTGATGAGCTCGTGAGAGGTCCAGTGAATTAAATTAGATTTATTCACAAGTAGATAAAAATCAGATAACTGATGATTCACTATTAATAGTTGCATGCATGTTAGATCTAATGAAGACCCAGTTGAGACAGAGGTTAAAGGGAAGATACCTATCAGTTGTATTATTAGCAAATTTCCCAGGTACAATTATAAAGTCAGAGGAAGCCCATGATTGATTGCGCAATCAAGGAAGGTAGAAATTCCTATTTAATAGGGATTTATTTCTCTAGGAATTGCATGATCAAGGCATGCTGGAGGAAGGCGAGGAATTAGCTAAGTGTTTTTCCAATTTTTCCTAAATCAGTGTGAGACGATTGGTAGAGTGCAACAGATTCTTGTGATTAAGAATGCAGTGTAATGTTTCATGATTCCTTGACTTATTATACAATAGATATAGAGGTTTTTTGAGCAATTTATTTCCCCAGGAATATATTTTTTGTACGATTGATTTACTTCTTTCTCTTACTTGCATGTGATTTAGCTATCATGTTTTATATTATTCAAATATTGTAGAAGGATTGAGTATCTTGTTTTAGTACATTACATGATCGGATTGAATCCATTGGTATAATTTCTACATGGTATCAAAGTGCAATGAATCACAATAGAACAGAATAAATTGAGTTTGTGTTGAAAAATATTCAAATTTGCGGATTCATTATTTGGACCTAGAAGCTGACCAGGATGTCTTTCTTGAGACTCGAATATTCACTCGAGGGAAATTCGAACTATATTGCATGGAAGGATAGGATGGAGGCAGTATTGGAGGATAACGGGCTGAAGGAGTACATTGAAATTGATATTCTTGAACCCAATCAGGCAGATGTTGCGCATCATGAAGCATGGAGGAAGAATGTTGCAAAGGTGAGGGGGATCTTATTAGAGGGAGTTCGAGATAACATTGTCTCGAGTCTCCATGGAAAGACAACTCCATATGCTATGTGGAAGGCCTTGACAGATCTATTTCAAATAAGGAGTTACCACAGGAAATTGGCCCTCAAGGACAAGCTCAGGAAAATCAAAATGGAGAAGGGCGACACAATCCAAAAATACTTGACCAAGTTCACTCAATGTCTAGATGAGCTTATAAGTGTTGGGATAATTGTGGCTGATGATGACTTGGTGAGCCTAGCACTTCTAGGCCTTCCCAAGCACTGGCATAGTTACCGGGACTCTGTGAATGGGAGGGATCAGTTACCAAGGTGGGAGCGACTATGGTTAGATTTGGTGCAAGAAGCGTTTCAGCGGACTACCACAGATGGATCCTCATCCAAGACTGATGATGAAGAAAATTTTTCCCTAGATGGAAAGGAAAAGAAGGGTAAAGGGAAGAAGTTCCATTCCAAATCTGAGACCGACAAAGAAGGAAAGAAACGAGACATGTCAAAGGTTAAATGTTTCAACTGTCATGATCATGGACACTATGCCACAAATTTTCCACAAAATAAGAAGAACAACAAGAAGGCTTCGGGAGATGCAACAGGTGAAGCTTTGGCCTCACAATTTAAGTTGGAATTCTCTCTCATCGCATGCATGGTGTCAACTATGATGGGATCTATGTGGTACTTGGATAGTGGAGCATATTTCCACATGATTGGAAACAAATAACTCTTTAGTAGCTTGGAGGAGAAGGACCTTCAGATGCACATTGATATGGGTGATGGAAGGAGGTATAGCGCTACCAGGATTGGTACAGTTACTTTCCAGAGAGAGTTAGGTAAACCTTTCATATTAAAATATGTCATGCATGTACCACGTTTGAAAAAGAATTTAGTTTTAGTTGCTATGTTGGAGGATATTGGATATGATGTGGTTTTCAGTGAAGGAAAGGTGTTACTTCATCACAAAGTTGCATGACAGGTAAATAAGATTTGGGTTCGTGTGAAGAACCTCTCCAAACTTGATGTAGATGTCTGCCCAACATTGAGAAGTAAAGTAGTAGAGGTGGTGAGCCAGGATACCAGTGAGTTATGGAACAAGAGGTTGGGTTATCTACACCACAGTGCTTTGAGGATCATGCGTCATATTTCTACAGGGCTTCCAAAGGGTACACTTGCGTAGAGAGACACTTGTAAGGGTTGTACTATGTGGAAGTATACAAAGGCCACCTTTCATGAGAAGGATAAACGATTAATGAAAATCCTTGAGAGAGTTCACTTAGACATGTGTGGACCATTCTCAACAACTTCCACAAAAAATCACAGGTATTATGTGATTTTTGTTGATGATTTTTCTAGAAAGTGTTGGATTTTCTTCATGTAGAAGAAAGATCAGATGTTCTCCAAGTTTTGTGAGTTCAAAGAACTAGTAGAGAAAGATATATGGAAGAAGATGAAGGATCTAAGGAGCGACAATGGTGGTGAGTATATATATAATTAATTCAATAAATTCTATGGCAAAGAAGGAATTTAGAGAGGATTTATTGCACCTCATAACCCACAATAGAATGGGGTTGCAGAAAGAAAGAATAGAACAATTGTGGGAGTATCACGAGCTATGTTACATGATCAGGGCTTATCGTTGCATCTGTGGGTAGAGGCATCCAACCAAATGGTATTTTTGTAGAACCGTAGTCCTCATAAGATACTTGACATGAGTACACCAAAGGAGGATTTTTCAGGTAAGAAAACAGATGTTTGATATTTTAAAATTTTTTTCTCATCTATCTATTTCCATGTGACCAAATATTAGATGAAGAGGCTAGAACCAACAACAAAGGTTGGGATATGTACACTAATACTCCCCATAACTATCGGGTGTATTTTCCATCACACATGATGACATTTGTTAGGAGAGATGTGAAATTTGATGAGGAGAAATCCATGTGATTGTCTCTTGAGAGGGAGCTTGAATTGCATGCAAATGAGGAACTCTTAGTTCCAAAGGATGAACCTCGGGATGTGGAGCAACCACATGAAGAGGAAAATAGAGTTGAAGAAACCACTCATGCATAGCCATCCACTAGAAATGGTAGGAAGCGCACTAGAGAAGCTGGCAGATTGATGCTAGATGCGACAGAGAATGTAGGTGCACCTACATCACATTGTAGGAAGATAAGGTCCCCAGATAGGTATACTAGATACATGGCTCTTATGAGCGAATGTATTTTGATAGAACTATCCTTTTTTGAGGAAGCAATGCAGCAGCCGGTATGGTTTGATGCCATGGTTGAGGAGTATGACTCCATTATCAGAAACAGTGCATGGGAAGTGGTCCCAAGACCAATGGGGAAGTTAGTGGTTGGATACAGGTGGATCTATAAGTTGAAGAAATAAATATATGGGAGTTTGGAGAAATATAAGGCTAGATTTGTGGCCATATGATTCTTATAGGTAGAGGGTATTGACTATGAGGAGACTTTTGCACCGGTTTCAAGGTACTCATCAATTAGATCCATCCTTGCATTCTCAATGCAAATGGGGTGGTAGATACATCAGATGGATGTAAAGACATCATTTCTCAATGGAGTTATTGAGGAAGAAGTGTACATTCAATAGCTATAAGGTTTTGAGACCTTTGACAAGGGGTCACATGTGTGCAGACTCAAGAGAGAACTGTATGGGTTGAAGCAAGCACCTCGCGCTTGGTACACTAGGATCGACAACTATTTCACCTGGTTGGGATTCACAAAGGGTGAAGAGGATGAAAACCTATATCATATTGTGGTTGATGGTAAGATTTTATTATTGTACTTTATGTTGATGATCTGATATTGACAGGTGATGAGAAAATCATAACTTCTTGCAAAGACGATATTACAAGAGAGTTTGAGATGAAGGACATGGGGCTATTGAATTGTTTCCTTGGTTTTGAGATACAGAAAAGATATGGGGAGATATTTGTATCTCAGGGAAAGTATGCCAAGGATATTCTGAGGAAGTTCCACATGGAGGGAAACAAACCCATGGAGGCTCCTCTTGTAGGAAACTGGAGGAAGGAGGATACTAGTTCAAGTGTGGTAGAGGATGCTACTATTTATAGGTAGCATGTGGGTTCACTTATGTATTTGGTGAACACACGACCAGACATATGCTACACAGTTAACCAACTTAGTCAAGCTTTGTTTAAGCCTACCATGCTCTTTTGGAAGGTAGGGAAGCATGTTTTGAGATATCTCAGGGGCACTACAGAGTATGGATTATGGTACAAACAAATAGAGGGAGTGAATCTTCAAGGCTTCATTGATGCAGATTGGGTAGAAAGTCCATGAGACAGGAAGAGCACATTAGGGGGAATTTTCAACATAGGATCAACAACATTTTCTTGGTACAACAAAAAGCAGAGATTAGTTGCACTCAGTTAAGCCGAGGCAGAGTACATGGCAGCTAGTGAGGCTGCATGCAAGGCCATCTAGATGACGAAGATACTTGTTGGTTTGTTTGGTCATCAGATGGATCCAATGGTGATACATTGTGATAACCCGAGTTGCATAAAACTCTTGGTTAATCCAGTATTCCATGACAGGTCTAATCGTATTGATATCTAGTACCACCATCTCAGAGATTGTGTTCAGAGGCACATTATGTTGTTGCAGTACATTCCCATTGAGGATCAGGATGTAGACATCTTGACGAAGGTGCTAGAAAAGAGAAAATTTAGAAATCCACAAAGGAAGGATCAGGGTAGTTGATAATCCCTTTCTTGTTGAGAGGGAGTTTTGAAATTAAGAAAATGTGTGTCTAATTTATTTTTCCCTTAAATAAATTGGACAATAAATTGTAATTTCATCTCATAACAACTTGTATTAGTTGACTAAGTTAGAAAGACTAAGCTAGCTCAAGAATTTCGAGTTGAGGGTCAAAGGTGAGGCATGTAGAGTGATTCTATTATTTTTGGGGTCCAGTTATGGTTAATGCACTAGTATGGTGTGAGTGTAATTAGTTAACTCAAATTAATTGAGTTAAAATTAGTTTAACTAGTTCTAACTGAGTGATGAGCTAGTGAGAGGTCTAGTGAATTAAATTAGATTTATTCACAAGTAGTGATCAATCAGATAACTGATGATTCATGATTATTAGTTGCATGCATGTCATTGTTGATGAAGACCTATTTGAGACATAGGTTAAAGGGAAGATAACTATTAGTTGTATTATTAGCAAATTGCTCGGGTGCAGTTATAAAGCCTTAGGAAGCCCATGATGGATTGTGCAATCAAGGAAGGTTGGAATTCCTATTTAATAGGGATTTATTTGCCTAGGAATTGCGTGAGAAAGGCAGGCTGGAGGGAGGCAAGGAATTGGTTATGTGTTTGTCCAATTTTGCCTAGATCAGTGTGAGACGATTGGTAGAGTGCAAAAAATTCTTGTGAGCAAGATGCATTGTATTGTTTCATGATTCCTTGGCTTATTATACAATAGAGATAGAGTGGTTTTGAGTAGTTTCTTTCCCCAGGAAAATATTTTTTTGTGCGATTGATTTAATTCTTTCTCTTACTTGCATGTGATTGAGCGATTATGTTTTATATTCCGCGAATATAGTAGAAGGATTTAGTATCTTGTTTTAGTACATTACATGATTGGATTGAATCCATTAGTATAATTCCTACAAGTGGGTGAATCTCCCATCATTTGGTGGAGAAACGATTTCATATTGTGAAGGCACATTATGTTGTTGTAGTACATTCCCATAGAGGATCAGGATGCAGACATCTTGACGAAGGCACTGGAAAAGAGAAAATTCGAATACCACAGAGCCAAGATCACGGTAGTTGATAATCCCTTTCTTGTTGAGAGGGAGTTTTGAAATTAAGAAAATGTGTGTCTAATTTATTTTTCCCTTAAATAAATTGGACAATAAATTGTAATTTCATCTCATAACAACTTGTATTAGTTAACTAAGTCAGAAAGATTGAGTTAGCTCAATTATTTCAAGTTGAGGGTCAAAGGTGAGGCATGTAGAGTGATTCTATTATTTTGGGGGTCTAGTTGCAGTTAATGCACTAGTGTGGTGTGAGTGTAATCAGTTAACTCAAATTAATTGAGTTAAAATCAGTATAACTAGTTCTAATTGAGTGATGATCTAGTGAGAGGTCGAGTGAATTAAATTATATTTATTCACAAGTAGTGATCAATCAGATAACTGATGATTCACTATTAATAGGTGAATGCATGTCAGTTCTAATGAAGACCCAGTTGAGACAAAGGTTAACAGGAAGATAAATATTAGTTGTATTATTAACAAATTTCTTGGGTGTAGTTATAAAGTCAGAGGAGTCCCATGATGGATTTCACAATCAACTAAGGTAGAAATTCATATTTAATAGGGATTTATTTCTCTAGGAATTGCATGAGCAAGGCAGGCTGGAGGAAGGCAAGGAATTGGCTAAGTGTTTGTGATTTTTTTCCTAGATGAGTGTGAAACGATTGGTAGAGTGCAACAAATTTTTGTGGGCAAGAATGAATTATATTGTTTCATGATTTCTTGACTTATTACACAATAGAGATAGAGGGGTTTTGAGCAGTTGTTTTCCCCAGGATTTTCTTGTGTTGTGCAATCGATTTACTTATTTCTCTTACTTGCATGTGATTGAGAGATCATGTTTTATATTCTGCAAATATTGTAGAAGGATTCAATATCTTGTTTTAGTACATTACATGATCGGATTGAATCCATTGGTATAATTCTACAAGTGGGTCGAATCTCCCATCATTTGGTGGAGAACGAATTCACTGTCAATTTTGGGCCCAATTTCCTTTCATTTACAGTTGAATGTGATATCTATGGTTGGAGGTGGCTTATTTCCCAAAGTTGGTCGAGTTCTGGGCTAGGAGGCAACATATTATGTGGCAAAGAGTGAGTCCCTCAAGTGCACGAATAGGGGAAAAAATATTTTAAGGAAATGTTCAATGAGTTGTAGCACAATTGAAAAAAGTGTTGAGTTTTCATTCAAATTGAGGGATGTCTATTTCCTGTAAGAGGAGAGAGTTCATTTACTGAGTTTCCTGCTATTTAAAGGTTGAACCCTACCTTGTGGTTGAATGAATCATTATTTTCACTACTCTTATTTGGATGAGTTATTTGTTGTGGGTTCCACGACTGTGTGCACGTTTGTGGTTGAATAAATATTGGAGTATGAGATACGTATTGAAAGAATTATTGTAGAGTATTATCTACCATGGAATGTTTTTCCCACTATCAAGAAATATATATCAGCTTCCCCTAGCTCCTTATTGTTGTAATCTCTATTGCCACTGTACATTTTTTGAATATGTATTTAAGGGAAGAATGAAATTTAAATGACTATCACTAATGTTGTTTACTAAGTTTATTCTTACTTAGTCCATTATGAATGCTATGGCACTATTATGATGTATCTTATGAGCCTAATATTTGGCATTATATGTGTGTCCAAACAAAAAAAAAAAACCTAGAAGCATACACCTGCAACACTTATATACAATCAATTTGTAAAAATTTCACAGTGAGCCAGCCTATATAAATTTAGAAATTTTGTGGAATTTCCATTACATTATGAGAAGGGAACATTACAACTTTGGTCCAATACTTCCATAGAATGATCCAGAACAATGCCAAGGTATGCTTGTGGGAGAATGCTGGGAGACAGAATGGAATGCAGGCAGTGGGGTGCTGATCTTCCTCATGTTGTTGGTATTTCTGGGCAGTTTGACTATGGTGATATGTCTGTGGCACTGTATGGTGGGTATGAATATGATGAAGAACATGGTGAATGGTTTCTTTATACTAGAAGGTGTGAAACTTCTTCTTTTTCTTAAAACTACACATCTAGGAATGGTTATTACTTTACGGTCAAGGCATAGTCTGCATGCTTTTATGATAGATAAATTCTTTTCATTATTGTTATTGAACCAATGATACTAAAATTACTTCCAATTTTTGGTATAATACTTTCTCTAATAAAAAGTTATGACTTCACTATGTTGTCAAGAGTGGTGGAGAGATCTTAGTGGGAATAAGAGAAAAAATAAGGAGCAGTCCTTTGATCAGAAGTTCGATAAATCTAACGAGGCATTGTAAGTTAGTTGTAAGATGGGTTATCCAGTCCGTGTTGTCAGTGATTTTTCAATTTGATTAGCTTGAAACTGTGATAAATCATGATATCTACATGTGTGCTTTAGCTTATTATCCAGCCTTACGTAATTCTAATTTGGATTTTTGTAAGTTGGTTTCAAGTCTCATAAGGAGAAGCATTCATCTTATGCACCAAAAAGTGGTGTTATGTATGATGCCATATATAATAATAGAATTGAAAAGTTTTGGAATAAGAAAGGAATTCAGGTCATTATTATTATCTAAATGGGAACATTTGATTGAAAGTTATTTTTTCCAAATTGTATTCTAAGAGATCTTATCCTTTTTGCATAGGTTTTATGTTTGAAATAATATAACTTAATTGATTTATTTATGTCCAGTTCCATGTGGAATTTGTAATTTTGGCTTGTATATGATATGGTATCAAGTATTTAGTTATGGTTCTGAATTTGGTACTCATGTTGAAAGATTTTGTATACAACTGTTCTTTTCATAACTTCAACATATTATGTCAATATTTTCTTGATTTGACCTTGGCTTTTGCTAGAATCTTAGGTGGTGTGCCATTATTTGGACAATATCATGCTAAATTCAAATCCATTCCACAGTTACCATGTGGCTCTTGTTGTTCCATCCCATCAAACCCTTGAAATTCGGGCTCAGAAAGAAGGAGTTGTTTACAAGGATTTTTTTGACAGATTTTGCATAAAACGACATCAAATGACCACAACAAATGGGTTTTACTATTGAAATTATATATTATATATTGTTTTATACATAGGTGAGAAAAGCATGCAAACATTGACAATTTTTTCTTTAGACATAACATTTATGTGTGCTATGGTTTTTTCCTTTGAGGGGAAGGAAATGTATTTGTTGAAAGGTATATGCACAAATGATTGTTGAGGGGTTGTTATTACGTTTTGACCTTTTGAAGAAAAAATGGATGCTCTGATTATAGTTATGTAGTTTTTTGTTTGATTGCATGTCATATCATTATTGAAATTCACCTTACGTTGTCATTGTTCGAAAATGCTCTCCACAAAAATCATATTCAAGGAAGAATTCTAATTAAATTTGGAAATATGAAGAGCCTTATAAGCATGGAATTGTATAACAACAAAATTACAGGTGAAATTCTTTGGTCATTGGGGAATTTTAAGGCACTTGTATTTTTGTAAGTTTTCTTTCTATTATGTCTAAATGGTCATGATGGAAACATCTAAACTTGGATTATAATTTTTAGAGATAATGTCCCAGATAACAAACTGAGGTGCTTCGGTTCTCTTGCATTGTTAATATCATATGATTATAGATTTTAGGCTTCTGCGATTAGCATTTTGTATAGAGATGTTTTTCGGATCAATCACATATATTCTTGATAAATTCGACGTTTCGAACCAAGCCACTGTGGTTCATCTTTAGGAAAATATCCATGAGTAAGACTGATCTCACAAGTAAGGTATAAATATGAGAGAAGGATGATGAACGGCAGGGAGACGCAAGGGAGGCCGACCCAAAAATGTCTGAAAATCAAACAGATTAATAAATTGAAGAAAAATATATTAATTAATTAATTAATTGTGTGTGTGTGTGTGTGTGTGTGTGTGTGTGTGTGTGTGTATTAATAGTTTTATTTATAAAAATTATTTATTGTGATGGATTCAAGAGTGATTTAATTTTAATTTAATTTACAATTTTTATTTATTTAAAATTTAAAAAGTTGAATATTTTAATCCTAAATATTAAATTTATCAATATATTAAAAACGTGATCTAATAAATGATAAAAAATATTTATAATGATAAAGGGATGAGAAATGAAAATGATGTATGAATATAGACTAAATTAATGTTTAATCTATTCATTATTTTATTTAGATTTTTCTTTCGGATCCATCGCATTAAATAGATTTTAGTATCGATGCTTCAAACCGTCTAACGAGGTTCATTATCTGGAAGAAAAATCTAAACAAAATATAGATCGTGGAAGTTTGTAATCGGAAATTATTTTATTAATTATTTTATTTAAAGCATGATACTAAAGGATGAATTCAAAAACATGGAAGAAATTAATTATATTTAATATGTGATGGAAAATATTATTATTCATATTTAATGGCTAGTGGGCTATTATATTAATTAAGGAATTAATTAAATTGAAGAATATTATATTAAGGGATGACTAGAGATAAATCATTTTTAATTTATGATATGGTTAAGGTTAAAGGACATTTAAGAAGGAAAAGGTATAAGATATGGTATAAAGGAGAGGATATTTACGGGATTAATTTAATGAAAAGGGGTAATAATAATGTTTTTTCAAATTTGATGGATTAAAAATTAATGGAGTTCCAAGCCAAAGAGGTAGAGGGAGGGAGGAATGAAGGAAAAGAAGGATGGACATAAGAAATTAAAAAACGGGGGTGTATCAGAGGAGGTGAAGGGTAGGGAGAGGAGCTTTCTAATGCTTGTGTGATAATTACTGAATGAACAACTGCCTTAACAAGAATTCATTAACTGGACAAATTCCCAGTGAACTTACTAAAATTTCAAACCTTAAAGTCACGTAAGTTGATTTATTGTACATAATATTTTTTTTGTTTTTTCTATTCACATGTAACAATTGAATATAAATTACTCCAACTCTTAATGGTTTATTGTTATGATTTTATTTGCACTTGCAAGGATGTCTCCAATGATAATTTTTGTGGGACTATTCCAACAAATAGATCATTTGAATTCTTTCCAATGACAAAGTGAGGATCTTTCTCTTAGCATATTTTCTACCATGATTTTGGAAGAGTTTTTTACAAGAGTTTTTTTCACTTTAATGTTTATGGTATCCATTTGGTCATGTCTCCATGATTGATTCTCTCTATGGATTTTCTAGCTCTATGCTTTGGTACCACCTTATACATTTTCTTTATTGTTATTTAAGAATTATGGATGCAAAATACAGTGATAGTGCAACATAGATTTTATATTGAAAATTTATATTATACTATATTATAGAATCTTTACCCTAAGGAGATGATTTTGTTGAACTCTAACTAATCTAATCTTCATTTCAAAGAAATTAATTTGCATGCCTATCAACCTATTCATGGTGTTTGTGAATGTTAGTTGTGAGTGTTAAAGTACTATCACCTCAATTCAATCCTATAGTTTCTTCCTTATTAGCAAAGCATTCAGCTAACTAATATAATTATAATCAAAACATTTTCACAAATCATGTAGTGGCAATTATCTATAACATATTTTGTTTTCTTCTAGGTAGCATGATGACCCATCTCCATTACTATGGTTTACAGTAGGAAACATCTTATTTCTGTGGGAATTTTCCTATGAACATGGGATTTTTTACGCATCCCAAGGATGGTGGAGGAATTTCCTTGGCGTCTATAAAATATCCTAGGGATGTTGAGCAATCCTCAAGGTATATGGGGGACTTCACTTCCTGATATTCAAATCCTATGATGAAGTATTGGTCCATCAACTCATGCACTAATGGGTGCCCTGTAACCATAAACATAAACTGGGTATGTTGAGTAGTCCTCGAGGTAGGTGAGGGAATTCTCTTCCTAATCAAATCCTCTAATGAAGGATTGTTCCATCAACTCATGCACTTATGGGTGCCTTGTAACCATAACCATCAACCTTCCCTTTAGAAAATATAACGCGTCTTAAATTTTTTTAAAGGAAACATTAAAACAACATTAACTAAACAGTGAGCACTAACCCAAAGCCTAATGCAAGAGCTATCTAAAGTTTCAATTAAGTTGTGGCCTTTAATTTTTTCCTTTCTTTATATAGATCATTCCATGTTATTCCAATTTTCAAAATTTTGAAAGAGTAATAAGTGTGCATACTTCATATTGACTTTCTACAATGATTGAATCTAAAATTTGTCACTAATTGAAGTGGATGCCTCATTCTGGAAATAAGAACCAATGAGCATACAAGTGAAAATACGAAGCCAGTTATAGAGAACATAGATGTTTCCAATCCAAAAATCTCCCACTATAAGGATAATTGTTGGTTGGGTCTCCCTGCCTTACACTGTATTTCAAGTAAACTGTAGGTCAACAGTAGAAATAATGTAAGGACTAGATCTTTGGGGACTGTAGGCATTCCATTGTAGATTAAGAAATGTGGTCCCTACAATGTTGCGAGGGGTTTTGATTAAATATGGAGAACATGTGTCAAGTATGCAATGTGGCACGTTCTAAACAAAAAATATGTTATGCTTTTTATCGAGAGGTATTTCCATGTCCAGCCTTAGTTATTTGATCAAATTTCCATAATTCTCTTGAAATGAAATATTGAATCTCATGTGTCACCTTAACTCAAGGTTTCATAGCTTTTAAAGGTAAATATGTTCTACATTCTGCATTTGACATTCCTTTTAATACCTTTCGATTATTGTTCAAATTTTCATGTTTCTTGTCATTCCCTTAATGAAGATTGTTGGATAGGGACCATGCATTGTAAATACACTATGCCAATGAATAATACTTGTTTAGAATGTGCTCTCTAGATTCATGCACTTATGATCCAAAGCTATTAGCATCACAAGGAAATTAATTACTTTCAATAATGTCTTGACTAGATTGAAAAAGTTGCACTACATGGAGTAGTTTTCCTATGCTTAGATGTTAGGTCTAAGTTTTATTTGTCGTCAAGTTTCCTTTTGAAATATTTCAGTTCTTGATTTTGGTTTAGTCCTTCCTAGCCACCATGGGTTCTACATACCTTGTTTGTTAAATATTATGAGGGGTGATACCAGAGCTATGGGATATGCCATTGCACATGTACCTTCCTATTTGATACATACATGACTACACTTTTTAGGTTTGTAATAGGGAAAAGGTCCTTATTTTCCTATATATTTTTCATTGAAATTGCACAGGTTCCATACTCCAACTAGCCAAAGATCAATTCTTGTGATCTTGTTGGCCATCTGATTTGTTTGTTTGTAGATGTGACTGAATTCTGTGTTCTGGAAGGAGTTTTAGCACTTTTTGGATGCCTGTTGGCATCTTAGTTAGTTGAATTCCATTTGGCTGACCTATTCTCCTATCCTTGATTGACGTGTTGGGCGCATCCAAAACATTTATAATATTCTCTTCTATTGTTGGGGCTGCATTCATGTTTGTCCTTGTTTTTTTTTCTTGAGATGACATTAGAGAGATTTTGAGGCCTAAATGGGCCTCCTAAAATTATAAAATAATAGTGGAAATAATAAAATAAGATTTGATTACATCATCAATGGTTTGAAGGAAAAAAGAAAAAACTACTTTTTCAACTCGTATTTTGAACTTATCTCCCTAAATGTTTTTTCAAATTTCAAGCAGGAATATTCGTTGGATGCAAAATTTAATTCCCCATCCAAGGATTACACATGTTGCATACGTTTTATGGACTCTACCACATGAAAAATTAGAAATACATGAAAAACATGATTTCAATCATGTTTTTTCATGTATTTCTAATTTTAAAATGATAGGGTCCGTAGTATGCAACATGGGTACTCCTTGGATGAGGAATTAAATTTCACATCCAACGAGTACTCCCACTCGAAATTTGAGTAAAAATTTTGGGAGATAAGTTGAAAATACGAGTTGAAAAAGTAGTTTTATTATTTTATTATTTTTTAATATTTTACCCTTTTATTTAAAAAATGGTAAATCATCCCCCATGGTTGACATCATCATCTTGAATCCTATTGATTGTTATAAAGTTTATTTTTGTTGTACATTTTTCTTAGGAGGCCCATTTTAGACCTCAATTTCTTGAGATGACTCAGGCCGAGCTTCAAGTAAGTCGATAAATTACGACAAGATAGATCATATAGTGGTAGTATAGGCAAGGAAGGTTCTTTTAACAAACCCTCTTGATGATCATCATACATTTTGAAGTAGTAATCATATGTGGAAATATCTCGTGAAAGAGGGCATTCAAATCAATTGCTGCAAATCTGTGGGTGACATTTTTGAGGTATTATAGGAGAATGTACAACTTAAATGGCATATCACCACTCATATCAGCAAGTTTTGCATGGTGGCATATCGACATGTTTTGCATGGTGGCGGTGTCGTAATTTGCACTATTTCTTGATAAGATATTGTTATTTTTTTTTTAAATTCCATTGAATATGTTGGATAATAAATGCTTCTACTTACATCATTCATCAACATCCCATTTGAAAATATTTTTCATTGCTACCACTCCCCAAATATAGGAATTTTAATTTAGCACTACATTTGCATATGCAAAGGATATATATTTTATGCTTTCCATATTTGGGATATACATCATTAGCTACGTGAAGTTACATCATTTATATATTAGGTTAGGGACAAACCAATGGGACTTTTAGTTACTCTCCTAAAACTTGTTGTGGTCCAAACACTTAAGGTATCAATACTTCTTTCTTTGTTGTTGTTTTTGGGGATGATGGTATTCCATTGGAAATACAAATACGGACTAAAGAAACACATCAAAAAGTTGAGTTTGGAGTTGTTGCATATTTGACGTACAAGGAGGGTGAAGCAATACACTCTTCCTTCATTGTTCAGATGGTCAAGTGGCCAAGATGGGTGTTAACGTGGAACAATGACGTTATGGACACTAAACTATAGCTATCTCCCCAGGATGAAAACATGAGACCACCTTGCCCTCCCCCTTCCCATAAATATGGTTGCCCACATATGGATAAATTTTGCAACCTACCATGTGGCACAAATTATATTCTTCTTGTAATTATGTTGGAAGATGATAAAGTGAGTATGGTATTCTTAAAAAAACCATATTATGATGTAGTTTCTTTTCAATATTCTTGTTTTGAAATTAATTTTCTAATCTTTTACACATTTTTTTATGTATGCTATTTGAAATTTCTACCATCATATCAATTTCATGAATAAAGGATTTATTATTGTTGTTAAATAGATGACTGTGCAAGAACTACCTCCCAAATTCAACTGTGAAGGATTTGCTAGACACCATAGCTTATGGCAGTTCACTTTTTAAATCATATGGTTTGCCAATAAAGAAGAGTTGAGGCATTTGAGCCATCAAATTTGGAAATGTTTCTAGTAGAGATTCCTATGGTTTTAAATTTTGTGATTCTTTCACCTCATGGTTATTTTGGGCAAGAAAATGTTTTAGGAATGCTACGCAAGATACTGGTGGACATATAAACAAATTTTTTATAATTGCAATGTCCATTCCTACAATGTAAACTTTGAAATGGGAACAGAAATGAGTACTTGCTTTTTTTAGGTAGAAAAAAATTGCCCGATTTTGAAAAATGCTGATTCAGAATACTCGTAATTTTTTTTAGCATGTTTTTTACATATTAAATTTTCTTATGTACCAAGTATAGACATTATTTTTAAAATGTTGGTGTTTTTATGTTGATTTTGAAAAGTGTTGATTCCAGTATCATCCCCTTTTTTTAGAAGACTTATTTTTGACTTAAATTTTTTTAATCTATTAAATGCCAATAATTTTTTTCACTTACATATTTTGTTTAAGTGTTTTTCAAGTATTTTTTTCTTGTTTTTCTTTATTTTTTTCTTTGTAGTGAGATATTTGATTTTTTGCATTGTCAAAAAAACAAAAAAGGTAAAAATTTTAAAGTGTCAATCTTCTATCTAATTATATATTGTTAAATAATATTTCATTGCACATGAAATAGTTTCCACTAAAAAAGCAAAAAAAATTAACAATTTACATAAAAAACACATTTTGAATATAGAAATAACTGAAAATATACACATTTTTCGTCTTTTTTGCTAAAACTGACATGTCAATGTTGGGGGGTTAACACCCTAGAGGTTGGTTGGGATTCAACCTCACGGAGGCACGAGGCGTACTATGAGAGACTCACACGATCATGCATAGTCATAAAAACGAAATCGAGTAGAATGAGAGGTTTACCCGTTGGCCCTACGTTTGAAGTAGATCCACGTGGAGTTCAAACTCCCTGCAACCGTCCTTCCTCTTTCACCTGAAATACAAGAAGAAACCAGCACAAAGGACAAGTTGTACGGTATATTTCTACTCTATATGTTAGTGAGATTCATATAAAACATTAAATAAATCATCATGAATGCTTGTATAACAAATATTCTTCATACATTAAAGCATACACTAACACGTTTGTTTCGGGAACAGCATGATACTTCTGTATTATAAAAATAGTACGTACAAAAGTAAGTGGAGAGATCACCTGATCCTTCCAAGGCCTTCGCAGACCGTCGTCCGCATCCGTCCGGCCCTTGCCTCGCTAAGACTCCTTCCAAATGAGTGCATACGAGATAACATATAAAGGGATGTGTATCTCAAGGAAACAAGGGTTTCCTGAAATGAACTGGGAAAGTGCAGGAGGCACGGGGAATCAGACTTGGATAGGGAACCAACAGAGTATAATAATAATAATTCTCTCTCTCCCTTAGGCCATACATATGAGGTCTTTTTATAGTCCCTCCAAGTAGTTTCAGCAGTTGGAAACAGTTGGCCACGGGCTGGGGTGGTTGAACTACCTGAGTAACCATCAACCCAGCGCAAAATTAGGGATTTTTATATATTTTTTAATCATTAAAATGGCATACGCGGAAAAGTCTAGTTGTACTCGCGTATACACGCGGAAAAACACGGGCATAGTCGCGTATGGAGGATTTTCCATTGTTTTTAAGTGAATTTGTCCAAGTCTGTAGGAATGGGTGCCCAAAAAAGCCATGAAGCAATCATGAATCAAGTCAAGGTGAGAAATGATGCACAACAACGGTCAAATAAACCATTTTTATAGGGAAAATTTAACAAAAAAGTATAAAAATTAGCAAATTTTGTTAATTTTATGTGAAAAGTTAATAATAATTACAATTGTTTTTTCAAACTTAAATGATTTACATAAAAATGAAGTGAAAATCACATTATACAAATATTAAACATATAATAACAACAATTGAATATTTATTTATTCTCATAAAATGTTAGAGTAAAAAAATTACAAGTATAACTTATGAATAGTTACAAAAAATGAGATTCATTTGGAAGCTTAAATTAATATTTAATCAATAATATCATGTAACCCAAACTCTTCATCTTCAAGAATATCATTATTGTCGTCTTCTACAATATTTTCATCATTGGCTTCAGTTTCATCATTTTCCTCTTCTGATGGATCTTTGATGTCTGCAAACGTCCCAAAATATGCCTTTCCAATCATTCCATCAAATGGTGGTTGAGGTTCTTTTGCTTTTTTTTCCACACGTAATTCATTAAAATCCCCTTTTCTCAAACCAACTTCTTGCATTTTATCTGGAAGAAATTGAAGATCATTGATTCTTTGATGAATAAATTTTCATTGTACTGGGTCTTTTCAATGGAAATGCAATTTCTTCCTTTTTGTAAGCAACATGCTAGTGTTGTACCTAATAATTAAGTACAAAAGAAAATTTTTAGTAATTTAGTATAAACATAAAAAAATTTAAAAAGATAACAGTGAAATTTATTCTTATATAATAAAACTTACCCAAGCCTGAAAATAAATCCAAAACCCAATCTCCTTCATTTGAACATAAATATAAAATATAGTTAATCAATGACTGTGGTTTTTGATATATGTTAGCTATCTCTCCTTTTGCTTCTTTATCTTCATATGTTAGTTTTCTTACAACAACATCATGCACCAGTATTTGGCTATGATTCTTTCCATCTACTTGATTGAAAAGAATATTCTTGTAGCTATCATCCTTTGTCCAACTTTCAACATGAATGAACTCATAGTCACTTATAATTGGTTGATTTCCACCACAAATAAGATTTGGCTTTTGCCTGTAACATGAATAGTAAAAGTTCAATTAACTTGTACATAAATGATTTTTTTAACATTAATCAAATATACAATTTCAACATCTTACCATGTAAGTTGCATCCTTGACTTTCCTTTTCCATTGAAGCTTGATAATAATAACCCCAATTGTGTGTCTAAATGAAATATCACAATCTACAAAATGGTGATGTTGTGACTTCTAGAAATCCCACAACCACTTTAGTAAATGCTTGATAAGTATAAGGGTCACTATCATATTTAATGTTTGGGATATTAAAACCATGAGGAATATCTACAATATCTAGGGAATAATCCCTTTTAGGTATGAGTTTTGCAATTTCTTCACAATCACCTGATATTATTTGATATTGGATAATGTGGATCCCATTCCAAATGAAATGATTAAGACTAGGACCAAGTTCAACATCACTAAGACGTTGTTTTCTTATCCTTTCCATTTTTATTTTTCCAATAAAGCTTCTGAAACTCTCCGATCCTCCATTTGCATCCTTCTTCATCTTTAATAAAATAAACAAAAGAAATGTATAATTTATAAATTAAAAATATTATACATATGAATAGAAATGAATGTATGAATTAACATACCTTTTTAAATGCAAGATAAAAATCTTTTAGCACTGATGTAGAACTTGAATCTGGGTAGTTGCGTAGAACATCATCCCAACTATATTCATTAAACAATTTAACCATTTGTTCCTATATTCTCATATAAACATTGTGAATGAATAAATGAAGTAAATAATGTTAACATAGTGTTATTTATAACAAATAATACAAACAAAAATGTATTATATTTAACAGAAAGTTATAATAATAAAAAAGTAAAAATAACAAACTTACTTTAGAAATTCCTCAAACATTTCATCCATTGATAATTCTCCTGAATTTACACGAGATAATATAGTTTTGACAAGCTTTTCATCCTTCACTCCTTGCATTGATATCCAAGGTGTGATAGTCATATCTTCTGAAAGGAGCTTCATTTCAAGATTGATTTATTGTTGGTACATATCAATGGTTTAGACCTTATGACCTTCTGAATTTTGATGCCAACATTCTCCCACAAATAAAAAATCTCATCAATCAATTCCCACATCTCTCCAGTTCTAAATGCCAACTAGAAAATGTTATCCATACCTTTGAATATTTCATAATTTACTCTACCACCTTTTGAACTTAACTTTTCTTCGATTTGATAACCGATTTCCATACAACATTCGTTCTAGAATGCATGATCAACCTTTATCTTATCACCACCACATTTTTCTTCAAATTCATTATGAACAAATTTGACCCTTTAGATGAAAGTCATAGACATCCTATACTCATTATCTAAATTATGATCCCACACCAATAAATTTGCTTCTGTATCTATTAAACCATCATAAATTAAACATTTCATTGTTTCAAAATGCGGGTTATTGGGATATTCCTCCATTAATTTCTTTTGAGCTTCTATAGAATGGTTTCCCCCAAGTACATAATATTTGTATTCAAAATTTTTTGACTTTTCAAATGATTCTTTGTTAGGAACCTGACTTGGATCGACAAGAAGAACATAATCAACCATATGTGAAAAAGGGTTGTACCTTATCAATGTTTTCAAATTGTGAACATGCAAGTGGTGTGGCTTTCTAATTTGATATTTGAGTTGTCCTTCATCTGGCTTGTAGACTTGAATGACATTAAGTTGGAATGGCCTACCAACTTCAATTAAATTTGTCTTCACCAATTGAAGTAGAATGGAATTTTGTTTTGTTTTCATAACTCCATCCTCTAAATTAGCTCCTGGCGTAATGATTTACCTGCTTTCTTTGGAGTTTTCACCAGGCCTTTCATTGTTGTCCATGATTTTTTTAGAATGAACAATTTTTTGTTTCTTCCTCCTATTGCTTATGATGTTTTCTAGAACCAAAAAAATCTCCTCATCATCAACTGTAATGGAGGAATTCTTTGGAATTCTTGTTTTTTTTATGGCTCTTCTCCTTTCTAACCTCATTTATAATTTGATTCTCAGATATGGTAACACATTCTTCATCTTCAGCTTCAGCTTCAGCTTCAAATTCAACTTCCTCATTTTGAAAAGTAACATGTCTACTTTTACTAGATTGATCCCTTTTATACAATCTTGTAGCATCATGAAGTGATTTTGTTTTTCTTCTTTCCCATATCTTCTGCTTCATGTTCATGGAAAAGGGAGACTAAATTCATAATATCTCGCTCTATATAATATATTTCCCCCAACATAATTGAAATGCCCTCAACAAAATCCTGTAAAACAAAATATAATGTGTCAATGTTAACTAATTTATTAAACATACAATGATACAATTCAATAACACAAAACATATAAGTGTAAATAAAAATACTTACAATCTTCTGTACAATATTTTGTATGATTTATTTGCATATCTTTGAAGAATCTTCCTCGTGTTATACATCGACAATGTAAAATCTTATCTATGTTTATCATCTGAATTGGACGGTTTTGATAGTATATAAACACTTTTAGTATTTGGAAGAATATATAGGTATAATACTTTTCCCACCAGATCATAACTTTCAGAATCAAAATTATTACTGGAATATAGATATAATTGCAGAGATTTGTCTTCTACATCTTTCAGAAACCATGCATATTTTGGACGATTAACTTCTGTTGATTTCTTCCAGTATGAAACCAAGTTCTTTTATTTTCTGGATGCATCTCCCACATTTTCAGTAATTAACCGAGGTGCAGTTCGTCCAACAATGTCTTTCCAGGGCCCACCTATAGCTTTATATGATGCAAATGTTGACTTGGGTCTAGAAATGTTGACAGAAACCTTCCTTGATTCCATTTTCTTGCAAACACATATATATACACATAAATTACTAAATCACAAAAAAAAATTTCTTACATAAACAAAATAAAAAAATTGTTTAAAAAAATGATATTTTTATATGTTTTTTCCTTGACAGAAACTCCAAAACATTTTTTTTTTACATGTCATCTACCCAACCCCCCTTAAAAAAAACTTATAATTTAAAACAAGTTGTTTTAAAAAAAATGTTCTTTTTTTATATTATCTCCCCAACCCCACTATTTTTTTTTTAAACTTGTTTTATATGCCCAAAGGGCTGATTCTTAGAATCAACCCCTTTGGCATATAATTTTTTTTTATATGTCCAAAAGGCCGATTCTCAGAATCATGCCCAAAGGGCCGATTCTGAGAGTCGGCCCCTTGGGCATATAAAAAAAAATTATTTATTTTTATATGCCTAAGGGGCCGATTTTGAGAATTGATCCCTTGGCCATATAAAAAAATAATAATTTTTTTTTATGTGCAAGGGGCCAATTATGAGAATCGACCCCTTGACCATATCAATTTTTTTTTTTTTTTTTTTGGTAAATGTGCAAGGGGTCGATTATGAGAATCAGGGCCAATTTCAGAATTGGCCTCCGTGCCTTGGGCACCATCGAGATTTGGCAGACGCCGCCCCGTGGGCGCATCTACCCATAGAACAGTGTCGTGGGAGCTGTGTTGTGGGCGGACGCACCCCAAGCCTAGGGAGATGGCCCCCTTGTTTGGCAGGAGGCCAATTCTGGGAATTGGCCCCCTTCCATGGGCGTCGTGTTACCAACGGACGCGCCCAGGGGGTTGGCATTCCCTAAGCAGCACAACGCCCTAGCCTAAGTGGGCATGCCCACTAGCCCCCTAGGCAAGCAGGGGGGCCAATTCTCAGAATCAGGCTCTCTGTTTCCACAAGGAGCCAGTGGGCATGCCCACTTGGTCTAGATCAACCATGTGTTGCCCCGGGCAGGGCTACGGATAATGGGCATATTAATTTTTTTTAATTTTTAGATACAAAAAAAATCATTTTCTACCTAAAAGAATTAATGGAAAAAGCTGGTAAATTTTTAATGGAAATAAATAACTTGACTTTGGTGAATTTTAACAGCTTACTAATTTCGGAATAATAGAAACAAAACTAACCTTTCAAAAGTAAGAATCTCTCGTTGACAATGTTGCTCCACTAGAAAATCATTCCAAGCTTTTAAACAAACCTCGAGAAATCTTGATGTCACGTGTGGAATAATGAAATTGACTTTTCTTATAAATCAGAAATAACGAAATTGTTTATAGCGGGGTGAATGTGGGATAAAAAAATTGATGACTATTATAGAAATAAAATTTATAAGGTAGTCAAAGTTATATAATTTAATTAAAATTATTATAGTTTAAATACAATTATTAAGGGAAAAATGTCTACGAAAATTAATTCGAAATTAAGATCCATATTATGAGAATATTTTAATAACTAATTTTCAAATAAATCGTTTAAATAAAATTTGGAAGGACATACTCAAGCAAAACATTTCAGCGAAAATTTTTGGAGGGAATTTCTCATTGTCTCAGCTATATATTATCATTGCGAGAGATCATTTGCATCATTCACCATTTATTGTTTGAGTGTTATGAATTCCTCTAATAGTGATGTTTTTTTTTATGAAGCATCAATATCTTTGTCACGTAACAACTCTATTCATATTGATGAATATAACGAGAGAAGTAGTGACAAAATTACCAGTGAGATTTTCAAATGAATAGAGAGTATAAATGTTGACTTATTCCTAATCCTATGGACTATGAGAGCAACAATGACGAATGGCAAGATGAAGAATTTCCAAAAAGTAGAAACTCATATTTTCCACTTACTCCTAATCCTAAGGACTTTCAGAGCAATAGTGATGATTGGCAAGATGAAAAATTTTCATCGGATAGAGAGCCACAATTTCCACTTAGTACTAATCCTAAGAATTATGAAAGAAATAGTGATGAATGGTCGGATGACAAATTTTCAGTGGATAGAGAGTCACAGTTGCTACTTAAACATAATCCTAAAGATTATGAGAGAAATAGTGATGAATGACAAGATGAAAAAATTTCAGTGGATAGAGAGTCACATTTTCCACTTACTCCTAATCATAAGGATTATGAGAGAAATAATTATGAATGGCAAGATGAAAAAATTCCAGTAAATAAAGCATCACATTTTACAGTTACTCCTAACCCTATGGACTTTGAGAGAAATAGTGATGAAGAAAAGGATGAAGAAAATCCAATAAATCAAGAGTCTCAATTTCCACTTACTCCTAATCATATGGACTATGGGAGTAGTAGTGACGAAGGTTGGGATGAAAAATTTCTAATAAATCAAGAGTCGCAATTTCCACATAGTCTTAATCCTATAAACATTGAGAGTAGCAGTGATGAAGGGAAAGAGTAATATGGTGAAGAATATCCTCCAATTCAATATTTCAAAACCACAGATGATGGTATTGAAATTTTCATGCCGCCGAAGATGGTAATGAATATTTTTCAAACAATAATGGTGGTGAATTTCCTAACTATATTGCAAATGATCATAGTAAGAATAGTATTCCTCCTAATGATCATGAAAATGCTTGTTCAGAGAGTGATGAAATGATAGAGATGTTGCCAACAAATATTATTTCTAGGAGTAGGAGTAGACCTTTTCGTATCAATCCAAAATGTTCTAGTTATAAAAGGGTTAGAGTAGTATATCTCATGAGAAGAAGTTCTATCAGCGAGCTCATTTCAAGTGACTATTGTAAAAAGGATTGCTTGAAACATATGGATTTCAAATTTTTGTTAGAGAAAAGGAAGAACTATTTGTCAATGAATAAAAGCATGCAGAATTCATATTTAGTGGGGTGCATGAAATCTACACTGGTAGGTTATGATTATCATATTGGGTCTTTATTTCTCTGTAGAAAGGCTTTCAAAATGATTCATTCAATTGGAAGTTTTCGTCTATCAAGAATCCAAGATAATTTGGAAAAGGATCCTACATATTATTTAGAAGTTTGTCATAAATGAGAGTTTGAGCCACTAGTAAACACTGCAATGTCATGGGTGCAAGACTTCTTTTCAAAACATGGAGAGTGTATTCCAAATAGAGATACAGTACATATTATAGATAATTTCTCAAGATGAGAAATCTACAACTTATACAATGAATATGCAAAAGGAATTGAAGGAAATGGTCGTTTTATTACATATCAATATTTAGTGCAGATATGGAGGAGAGAATTCAACAATGTTTGTATCCCTAAGAAGACAAGGATGGGGGTTTGCTGTACATGTGCTTCTTTAAAATAAAAAAGGGATAAATTTCAAGGAGCAGAAAGAGGTAAGCATTCATAACATTATATTTTTAAATTGTATAGTGATCAACTATGAAAATGCATTTATTAATACATTTATTTTATGTTATGTGTAGATTCCATTATTAAAGCCCTTCAAGAGCATCGCAAACAACAAACAAGTGAAAGGAAAAAGTTGTAAAAGAATCAAAAGAAGTGTTATGATAATCAAAATAAATATTTGGGTTTGATAAATGATAGTATGGACCAGAAGAAAACACTTCTACCACATTTTGTTCGCACACCAAAAAAATTTGCAAGGGGAAAATTTTATCGAGTTTCATTTGGTCAGTTGTATGGTCTTCAATGGGAAAATGTCACCAAGAGTTTACTTTAAAATTCCAAATATTCATAATGATGGAAATCTGACAATAACCATAATTCATGATGTGCTTTCTCGTTGGGGTGGTAATCTTCCTGAAATTGTGTATCTATAACCAGACAACACTTGTCGTGAAAACAAAAATCATATTGTTTTTGGATATCTAAACATGCTTGTTGAATTGAAAATTTTTCATAAGGTAAAGGTTGGTTTCCTTATTGTTGGGCACACTCATGACCATATTGATCATATGTTCAGTCGTTTTTTAGTAACATTGAGGAGGAAGAATGTTAGGAGCTTGCCATCATTAATTGAATGTATTAAGAAACCATATATGCCAGAGAATATTTTTCACGTGTTAGAAGAAACCGTTGACATGAAAAGGTTTATTCTCAGATCACATGGTCAAAAGAAATGCATTGAAAAAATTAATGACATTAGCTTCCAACATATTTCGTATCAAACAAATTCATAGGAAAACACTTATCTGGGGCAAGAAGTATTCAACAACTGCATAATGGGCACCATCATCAAGTTTGGAATTTTTGAAGTTCATTCCAGATCATCTAATATTTGCATCAAATATATTTTTATTACAATTAGTTGGTGAAGTTCATAATGCACGAAGGCAAAAGAGAGATATAGATTATTCTGAATTCCTGGAAGAAATTAAAAAACCATTATATATACATATGAGTACTTTGATGTTGCTGATTCAGTTTGGTGGAAGTCCTTTTTCAATCATCAGAGTGATATCCTTTCAAGACCAGCAAATGAAGATATGCTTTTGAAGATTCCATTTATTTGGCCACAAAATGTGTCAAATGAACAAGAGGAAACAAATATTCTTGAACAACAAAAATCACATGGTATTATTAATTCTACATAGGTGGAGGAAAGATAAATGTATATTGGTTCTAGAAGATCTCGTGGACAACGTGAAGCCATGGAAGAACTTTATTGAGGTTCAGTACAAGATATTAAGAGGGTTGCATGATCAGTGTCTTAGCACATGAAGATCCACATGGCTATCCATTCTGGGTTGCCAAGGTTATAAAGGTGATTGCATAAAATGATGATGTTACAGGTGTTGAAGTACATTGGTATGCCACAAACACACACCCATTCAATGGTGTGTACAAGACAGAGATGGTAGTTGACAAAAAAATTGGTGAAAAGAGAAAAAGAAAGGGTTAAAAAAAAATCGTCGCCGCACAAACCTCTTAAATTTGGAGGAAGTTGACATACTTGTTTATGACTTCAATTTAACAAAGAGAGGATCTCTTCACTCCAGGATGATAGAGATTCTTAAGAGTTTTCTACCACAAGAAACAACATTGAGATGACAATCTTCTGAACCCAGCCGTAGATCTGCAAGAATTTTGAAATCTCAAGTGGTGGGCATGCATTTTGACTTAGATGGGGCACTAGTTGATGAAAGAGAAGTATATGGAACATCTTCATTTGCATCGAGTCATTCATCTTAAGATTTGAATTTTGATGGTGTGAAAGAAAATATCAGTGATTTTGAATAATTGTGTAAGACAATTGATATAAATGATGTTTGCATTGAGCAATGAAAATGATATTTTAAGTTATGAGTCATTTTTATGTTTTTTGGATTATATGTTTTAATTATGATGAATTCATTTGTCTAAAATATTGACAATGCAACAATAAATTGGAGAAATAATTTATGTTTCATTGGGTTATTTTAGTCATATAATTTTTTCATAGTATCATGGTTGAAATATTTTGAAAAGTTAATATTTTTTAATTCTATGGCTGAAAAATTGTGAAATATATTTTATCTTTAACATAATGGTTGAAAGCAATTAGAATTTCGGGGATTGTTAGTGTCATGAATTTATATGTTAAATGACATGTATAAAAATGATTAGAATTTTAATGTGTTTAAAATGTCATTATATTATATTTAATGCCGTTACTAAAAATAGGTTGAAATTTAACCCGAAAAATCAAAATGGTATTCTAGCACCATTCTAGCACCAACCATTGTGTGTTTTTTCCACTTTTTTGGCACATGAAAATCAGTTTTGCTATCATATTTTAAAAATGTTGCAAATTTACAATGACCAAAAAAAAAAAAAAAAAAAACGTCGTTGTCAAATACACCCTTTTCATTTTTGGGTCATTTTTCATGTTTTTTGGGGTGTTTTGGCTAGAGTTCCCATTTTCGGTTTATAGTTCCCGTTTCAAATTTTTTATGTTGTTTCTCTTTATTATTTGATTTGATTTTGAATGTTTCCTTTGATTTTGTTTTGTATTTTAAATATGAAATTGAATATACTTGGTATCGTGTCTATTTAAACAACATCCAAAGCTTGAAGGTGAGATTAATATTACATGATATTAATTGAAATCCTTTTAACTGTTGTGTTAAAATATTTTCATGAATATTGTAAAAGTTTAGGTTCATGTTGTTATTTTAGCACAAGTTGTCTATATACTTGATCAAGTTCATGCATCAGAGAATGAAATGTTACTGTGAATAAAACGACAAGGGTTAGACATCACACCATAGATTATTTGTTTTCACAAGTTATTTACAGCTTGAGCTTTTTAGCACATAACTTATTTGGCATGATTATGCTTAAGATTTATGTAAAGGTTGAACACTAAGCTACTAAGGTGTTATTTTCTATGTGAATTTTTATTTTCTTTGTTTATACAAGTCATCTATCCACGTAGTGGCCACTATCATCCAACTGAAGAAAACTTATTCGAGTTTTTTACTTTTGTGGGGAAAAATGGCATTGACATTATTAATGTTGAGGTATATGTTGTATAATTTTTTTATAGTCTACTTTAATTTATATTCCAGTATTCATCGCATTTCATGTCTTATACTCTACATTGTATTTTCTTTTGTTTTTAGGAGAGGAACTCAATATTGATGATAAGAAGCATGAATTGAAGAAAGAGGAGAACAATAACACTGGAGCAACAAATGCAAAAAGGGAGAGAGAATAAAACCAGTCTAGTGATGCTCTTAGAGCCAATATCTCACATAAGACACACATAGAGACTGATGGTCAAGTCTTTAGAGTTGGTGAATTCATTTGTAATGACTTGGAAAGACAATGATAATATTTTAAAGCGATGAAACAATATTTCATGTGTAAATTGTAGTCCAACCAATATTAAGTTGGAAACTGATATTGTAATACTTGAAATTTTATATAATATAAATTGTGGTTGAAATTATTTATAGTTGCACTTGATATTATTTAGTATTGTAATTAACACATGTAATTTTGTGTTTTCATATTAGATGAACATGCACATTGTATGACATTTTTTTTAAAATTTAGTTGCAAAATCATACTAATTAATTTATGTTGATTAATAATGAATACATAAAATCAATCTAAAATACTAAATTAGTATATTATATTCATTAATGATGAACAGAAATAAAATGAATACATGACTAAATTAGTCGTTTATAATGATTATTAATGAAAGTAAATGAAATAAATATAAACTACTAAATCATTTGTTTATATAATGAATATGAAACTACCAAAAAACGATAAATGACTACTGCAAATGATAAATTTGTGATTACAAATAACGACTAAAGTTTGCGTATATATGACTATTAGTAGCTAATTTACAGTATCTTGTAACATAACTAAAATTCAGTCATATTTATTTGGTCATTAACTGGTTTCAAACAATGAATAAAATTTGCATATATATATATATATATGACTATTAGTAGCTAATTTACAGTATCTTATAACAAGACCAACATTTTGGTCATGTTTCTTTGGTCATTAATTGATTTTCTCGGGTGATCATATAGTAATACATTTTGTTGTATATTTTTTCATTAATTCTGCCAATTAATTACTAAATCGATGACTAAATTAATGACCAAATTTATGACTAAGTAACTACTAGACAATAAAATTGAGACAAACAAGTAATACAATGCTAAAGTTGACTAAAAGTTGGTCTCTTTATAAGATACTGTAAATTAGCTATTAGTGGTCATCGACTGAAAAATGGTCATTTATATGCAATTTTTAGTCCTTTTTTTAGTAACTAATTAGTCATTTTGTACTAGTGATAATGGCAACTTAGTAGCCCAACATCTCCCCCAAACTGAACATGTTACATGTCGTCATTCAACCCAATGCCTCTATATTAACTAAGTTGTGATTCAATAACCAAGACACTCACCCCAACTCAGGATATTGATAGAACAAAAGGCTTCTTACCTAAATGCTTCTTTAAAACAATAGTTATTCAATTCTAGCAATGTTGGAGAAGTTGTAGAAATTTCACATTGACTTTAAACCATATATTTATGAAGTTGAAGCAAAATATGATACAAGTAAAAACAAACTGCATTAACCATTTTCTAAAAAACTACAAACCATATTTTGTTGAAATTTTGTAGGAATATTTTTATTATATGTTGTGTAACCAGCTCCAAAAATAGAGGAAAAGAGATATCAACGCCTTAGAAATGAGCCACTTTGAGGGGGAAACCTCCAATACATTACATAAATGAACAATTCTTGGATGATCCAATTTACAAAACCTCCTTTCTATATATAGGAGTCCATGGGGCCATAATATAATCTAATTGGGCCACAATGTAATCTAACCGACCTAACAATAATAATAAAAATGGTGGTTACAAGGGTACAATAATAACAATAAGGGGGTTACACTAACAAAATAAAGTTATAGTAGTAATATAGGGACCTATGCCCTCTGTTAAAAAGTGTTGTCCTCAACACTTGAGTAGCTACAGGTGCTTAACATAAAATTCTCATCCTCACATGTAGAATCTTTAGTGGTAGGATTACCACTTGATGGAATGCCTACAGAAATTGATCGATTCAATGATTTGTCGAGTTCTTGTTTCCGTATTTACTTGAGGTTCAAATATGATTTTTCCTTCCTCATCAAGTTACGGTAATATTGTTTGAAGCTGGAAGGTTTCACCAATAACCTTCTTCAAGCATGAAGCATGGAAAATTGGATGTATATGAAAGCGGGGAAGCTCTAATTTGTATGCCATAGTACCAATCTTTTGCAACACCTTGTAAGGACCATGCAGTACTTTGGCAATAATTTATTATCCTTCTTTGCTTGCTTGAGGGGCATTTGTTTGTATGGATTTGTGGCAGTAAAAATACCCAATCTCCTACACAAAAATTCTCTCGCTAGCGATGTTGATATGCATTTGTTGTTTCATTCGATTTTGTGCCAAATTCGGGTTATCCTTTAAGAGTTGGAGAACTTCTTGCGATGCTCGATGAATCCTTCATTGCTTGAACAATTTTCCCTTAAAGATGATGTGATGGATGGTGGATGATATCCATAAGAATTCTGCATAAATGGGGTCATTGTCTTTATGAGTATGGAAAGAAGTGTTATACCACCATTCGACGAGGTAACCCTTGACCCATTGTGTTTGTTTATCGAATAAAAACAACGAAGATATCCTTCCAAACATTTATTTACTATCTCGGTTGACCATCAGTTGGGGATGATAAGATGAGCTATGAACTAATTGAGTACTAAACAAGAAAATAACTCCCAGATCAAAAATTTCCGGTAAAAATGGGATCTCTTACAGCCAAACTCCTGATAACCCTTGGGATTCCATGTAACTTTTGAATTGTGTCCATAGATGTAGTAGCAAGCGTACTTGCTTTAAATGGATGAGATAATGCACAAAAGTGTGCATACTTGTTGAAATCTATAAACTACACCATTATGACACTCTTAACAGTTTATTAGCTTTGTGATAAAATCCATTGAAATCTCCTCCCAATGTTGACTTGGAATGGATAAAGGTTGTAGAAGTCTCGGGGTCTTAATTGCTTTCTCACTTTATTACGCACAGCAAACCAAACATTCCACCACAAACTTTTGAATATCAGATTTAAGGCCATCCCAAAAAATGCTTTCTTCACCACTGTGGTAAGTTTTTAAAAATCTGAGTGTCCTCCTAAAGGAGAAGTATGCAGTCCCGGAAGAATATTTTGTTTTAGTTGGGAATTCTTACAAGTATAAGCGATCTTTGTACCATAGAAAGTCATTTTCCAACTAAATGTATCGGATGTACTGGATCTTGCTGCAACTTTTGAATGAGTGTCCTTATCTTTGTCTTACCATTCATCTCTTAGCCCGATTATCAATGCGAGTTGGATAATGATAACACAAAGCAATACTTCCACCTCTTCATTCTTTCTTGAGAGTGCATACGCAACATTAAGCTTTCCTTTTTTGTGAATTATTTCAAAGTCATATGTAACATCTTTGTGACCCATTTTTAATAACTCCTTGACGATAGTCTTTGTTTAAAAGTGTTTAAGACTATCATGATCAGTTTTTTACACTTGATGTCTTCCCATTAGGTAAGTTCGCCATTTCTTTAGTGCATGCGATATTGCTAACATTTCCTTCCTCATAAATAGGTTTGTAAATACTTTCCTTTGATTGAGCGACTTTCAAAAGCAATGGGTCTTCCTTCCTGCATTAAGCGCACCATTCCACATTTCTGAGGTATCACATTCCATAATAAAGGCTTTTGTGAAGTCTTGGGCGTAGCTAAGACCGGTGCTAGGCACATTACTCTTTAAGACGTTCAAAGGCCTTGAATTTAGCCGAGTCCATGAAAATGCATCTTTCTTCAATAATGTTGTTAAGAGGTCTTGCTATTCTCCCATAATTCTTAACAAACTTGCGATAATAACACCATTAACTTGAGAAATCCTCTAAATGATTTATGTTTGTGAGGACTTTCCATTCCTTAATGGCTCTAATTTTGTTAGGGTCTACTTTGCCACCCTCGTGAGATAAAATATGTGAAACATTACCTCTTGTACTCCAAAAAGAAACATTTGGATTTTTTGCATATAATTGTTTCTCCTGCAATGGTTGAGCACTGTCAACATGTTCAACATGATCCTTCCAAGACTGCTTTGTGATTAGTATGTCATCAAAATACTGGCACAATTTTCAGGAAGGGCTTGAAAATGGAATTCATCAACCCTTGAAATGTAGGGTGCATTGGTAAGGCTAAAGGCATGACCAAAAATTCATAATGACCCTTATGAGTTCGAAATACTGTTTTTGGAATATCTTTAGTCTTCATTCTAATTTGATGATATCTGAACGAAGATCCAACTTGGTAAAATAAATTGCTCCATGTAATTCATCCAATAATTCATCAATCATAGGAATGGGAAATTGCTTTTAATGGTGAGCTTATTAAGCTCCCTATAATCCGGACATTCGCCATGATCCATCACTTCTTGTGTACCAATACTACGGGAGCGAGAAGAACTTTGACTAGGTTGGGTATACGCCTCTAACATTTATTTGCAATCATACGTTCAATTTGCTCTTTTGGAAGCAGCCAGTATCTATAAGGCGATGTTTGGAGGAATTTTCACGGAATCAAATGAATAGCATGATCATGATCACGAATAGGTGGGAGTCCTTTGGGAGTTTCAAACACCTTGGAGATATTGTCCAAGACTTGTTGGAGATTTGCGAAATAGATGATTTTGATGTCGGAACTTCTAGTGAACATAATTGTGCACTTACGCCTCATTGTTCTTTCTTTAGAAGCTTTGTCATGACATTAGAGCTTATTATCCTTCCGGCTTCCTTCAATACCCGTCATTCTTTCTTTCCTTAGAAAAATTTCAGAAAATTTCTTGAAAATTAAAAGCTACGAATCCCAGATTGTAACCATTGTGCTCCTGGTACAACATCAACACCTCCCCATAGGAATGAAAGCATTGGACTAGTCAATCCATATTCCCCATGGTTAGCTTGATATTATGGAATTTTCACAGAGCAATTTATAGTTCCTCCATTTGCAACCATCATGACATTACCGGTGCTAGGTATAGGAACAATTTAATTCCTTGGCTACCTTACAATGAATAAAATTATGGGTGCTATTTGAATCAATCAACATTATTACCTTTTTCTTCTTCATTTGTCCTACTATATTGAGAGTTTGAGGAGTGGTAATTCCTGCCGAGTGCATTACACGATATGGTGATTCATTTCTTCCTCTTCTAGGGTTGATTTCTTTGGTGTATATCCTCTTCTTGTTCATTTTCTTCTTCCTCTTCACAATCTATGTAAAATAATTTCTTCCTCAACTTCACTTATGACCTTTAGTGTATTTGCTATCACAAGCTTGTAGCAAAGCCCTTTTGTACTCTTTTCTTCCAATTTTGTGGTGTCAATCTTTATGATTGTGGAAATCTAAGTAACGCTTCCTTCTTTATAGAATTGAGTGGTAGGCTTCCTTGTTGCCATAATTTTACATTCAACTTTCTTGCCAACATGAATGCAGCCTCCAATGAATCAGGTTCCGAACACGAACTTCATGTTGGATGTTATCCTTTAAAATGCCTATGAAGAGATCAATCTGTGTTCCCTGGAATATCAGATTTACCCTTATATTCAATTTTTGGAAGTCCTCAATGTCTTTGCCCACTAAACCCTTTTGTTTGAGATTTATCAATTGGCTAAAGAAGGTGTTTCTCTTTGTATCCTCATAATTTCTATCATTTCTTAGTAAATTAATTGCAGTAATGACAATTTTTTTACGGGAGAAAAAGCCATCGATACCATACAGTGTATTTTGTTCTAAATGTAAAGTTAACGATGCGTACCTTTTGTGTGTTTTACATTATGGAGATCAAAATATTGCTCCATCTGTAATATCCATGTTACGGATCCTTCCCATCAAACTTCCCTCATATCCTTTTTGGAATATGGTGGTTCTTCCCGCCAACATTAGAGTTTATGAAATCGCAATTAACATTTATTTTGTTCTCATCATGTGATTCTTCTACTATCTTTTCACCATTAGGAAGCATTTCTTGTATCAACTTGGTCAAACCTTCGATGTACGCTTTTAGATCATTCTTCATGTTTTTCATGTTGTTTCCATGTTGTCTTTCATGTCATCCATCTTAGCTTCCACGCCAGCTTCCATCCCATCCATAATGGCTTCCACTTTCTTCCAAACCATCATATTCTTCCATGCCTTTCTTCAAAACTTCCATTTCATTTTTTGTTGCTCTTTGCGAGAGTGAAATTTTTTGCACTTGCTCTTGTAATTTTGATAGATCATGTTGCAATTCTTCATCTTCATAGGTCATAGTAGACCATATGAAGGCTTAATTGGGTGTTGAATTATTTTTGTGGGGCATATTTTTAGAACATAATCTTGATATATATTCTACAATGTGCCCTTGGAATCAATTCAAATTGATTCTTCAAACAAGACTATGCAATTCAAAAAAAAATAAACACCTTTTTCTTTCTTTTGAGGAGCTCGATATTGCAATTGGATTATATATGATTGTAGCACTTCAATATCTAAATTTTGGTATAAAATTAGCCCTGAATTATCTTTCGAATGTAAAATTGGAGTGGAAGCTGATTTGGATTCTCCAGAACAAATTTGTGTCCAATCTCACAATGACCTAATTATGGACTGGTTCGGTAGAAGCGAACACTCAAGCTTACCACGTGTCACTGTTTTGTCCTTTGTCTCTGGAAATTGATAGAAAAAACTACCACATCCGTGTACTTGTGACCCTTTTACGTCACTCATCATTTGGAAGAGAGTTATTGAAATTTTCCCACGATCACCTCTTTGAGATGAAATTCAGGAGCCTGAAAAAGCACTACATTCCACAGCTCATATCTCCAAAAATATTGCGAACCAAGGTCTGAAAATTTTTGAATAACTTCCTCATGATTTCAGCTTCGCACCATATGAATTTCATATTCTTAAACTTTGTAGAAACAATTTTATAGCACAAATTCCACGATGACCTGTTTAGGAGCAGAAAAAGCAGCCTAACTTCCACGAGATCCTTATCTAAAAATATTGCGAACAAAGCTCTAAAATTTTTGAACAATCTTCTCGGAAATTTCAGCTTTCACTCTAAAAATTTCAGCTTAAAACTTCGTAGAAAAAGAATTTATAAAGCATTTCCGATGACACAATTCTAGACGACATGAAACCCTAGAATCCCAAAGCTACGATACCAAATGTTGTGTAGCTAGCTCCAAAATAGAGGAAAAGAGATATCAGCACCTTAGAAATGAGCCACTGGGGGAAATATCCAATACATTACATAAATGAACAATTCTTGGATGATCCAATTTAAAAAAACCTCCTTTTCTATATATAGGAGTCCATGGGGCCATAATGTAATCCTAGTGGGCCACAATGTAATCCTAATGGATATAACAATAATAATTTAAGGGCACAATAATAATAAAATGGGGGTTACAAGGGTACAATAACAACAATAAGGGGGTTACACTAACAACAATAAGGGACTATAGTAGTAATATAGGGACCTAACATTATATCAATGCTTCTCCACTCTGAAAATCTGAGCTATCTGATCCATAGATCCCGACATATAAGACAAATGGATGTGGGTTATAGTGCATAATTTATAGAGTCTTCCACACTCGTTTAGCTTGAAATTTTCTGGGTTTTTTTATTTAAATTGTGATTTCTTTATCGCCCAAAAAATCACAAGAATCCAACATGGTTTTAAATATATACAAGAATCAATTTTTCGTGATTGTATAAATGAAATTGTATGCCTAATTGAGGCGAATGAGATAAAACATCCATCGTGACATAGATATTCCTCCCCCAAAGTGAAAAATTAACATGCCCTCATGCTACACTAGAAAACAATTTGTGGTGGTTGCTACAATCGTTGTTGAAACCCTGCCTAGGTGTATGACAATATGAATAAGGGAGGTTTTGAGAATGAATAAGGATAGTAATATATGATAAAGAATTATTAATGGCATAATCATGATAGGTAAATCAATGAAAAATACCATCCTCCAAACTAAAATATTTGTGTCTTTAAAAAAATGGGAAGTGGTGGAGAGGTGGAACTAATGATTTGAAAATATGAGTAAATAATGCTCGGTGGTTTTTCATGACATGCTCCTAAATTTTTTAGAAATGAAAAAATTATGTTATTTTACCTCTGTGAAAGTGTGGAATGTCATGGATGGATTGATATTAGTTGAAGTTGATGTAGGAAGAGTTTTCGTTGAAAGTGATATTGAAGGTGGAAGCTATGCAAGCTGAAGAAAAGTAATCATAAAGTGTAGGTGGCTTTCCTTCCCCCAAACTGATTAGTTTACCAATCATCAATATCTCTATAACACATCTCATGAGTAGCCTCAATTAGTAATTCATCACCTCAATTACATCATTATATATAAAAGTGGCATAATCATGTTATGAATTCCATGGGATGATAATGGATAAAAATGGAATATACTATCATTGGTAAAAATGATAGGAAAAAGATGTATTTCCCAGACCCATCAGCTTTGGTTGTTATGGGCACACAAATGGTCATACATGGGATGTATTAGTTATCTCAATATTTTCTTATAAATGTATGACCAATTGCCTGGGATTCAAAATCAAAATTAGGCCTCTTTATTCTACCCCAAATAATAGTAGTTTTGTTAAGCTAGGAATAAATGACGACTTATTGGGCAAAGAAACTATCTTTGGTTAAAGATATGAAACTTGTAGAATAAAAGAATGATAGATTAGATAATACAAAATGTGAAATATCAAATATCCTAAAAGTTTCATCCCTAAAATGTAATGTGAATATTTATAACTCAATAATATATATAAACCATAACCATCATCATCTAAGAACTGGTTAAATATTACCCTATGAACCATGAGTTCTAGAAAACCTTATATAAGAAACAATAGGCTTTATCGACAATTAGCTTTGAGAAAAAAAGGTAATAAAGTAGATCATAGTATTGAATTAAATTCTATACCATAGGCATGTCCACTACTACCAATAAGTGTCCATAGCATCGAAAGGGATGCCTTTTTAACCCATTGAAATGTCAGTGTCTCATCTATTATAAATAAATACATAGTTACAAGAGATTTTAAATTTAATTAGATGTTTATTGAAGTTCATTTTTTTGGATTGGTAACCAGTTAATAACAATTCTATTCACGAGAGAAACCAAAAATGAACAAGTCGGCTCATGATGAGACCTCTTGTCCTTCGATTTTACAACAGAAGGTCATTACCCTGACTTGGTGATGAGTAGTGGTAATGTCACTTTATTAGTACCTATGATCATGTTAGTTCGGCTCATGATGAGACCTCCTATCCTTGAGTTGACTATTTATGTTTAAAATTCAACAAATTTTATTTTTAATCAATAAAAGATTACTTAATAGATGGGGTGGAAGGTGATCTCTTTAAGAGCTAGGAATGGCGTAAAATTTTTAGTGGTAACTATTTTCAACTTGGTTAGTTTTTATTCTAAAAAAGTAATAGCCTTCAGATTATTTTTGATAAACATATTATTTTTTGTTAAGATTGGGGTTTAGGAACAATTCATTAGATAGTGACAAAAAGATTTAAGTACAATTTTGTGGTCATCATCATAAATTTTACAAGATCGGGGACTTGAAAAATTAGGAAAGTTGAAAGTTGGCATAATGAAATCATCTTTGCATCATTATTCCTTGAAAATAGTATTATTTTTATAGATAAACAAAGATAATTTAACTACCCAATCATTATGTCAAAGAGGGCCTAGAACATTAAAAATATTTCCCATTCACTAAGGAGAAAAAAATCGGAAATACCTACATGTGTTGAATCAAATGTGAAAATCAACTAATAACAATAGTTGTGACTGAGGTAACAATGGGCGTGACTTTAGTAACAAAAACCAAGACTTAGGTAATAATATTTGTGATATAGGTAACTACAACAATTGAATAAACAATAGTTGTGACCTAGGAAACAACAATTCTAACTGGGGGAACAATAGTTGTGACTTATGAAACAACAATTGTGACTGAGGGAACACATATGAGTTAGGAAACAATAGCTGTGACTGAGGGAACAACAATTTTGACTTAGGGAACATCAACTGTGAGTCATGAATCAATATTTTTGACTTAGGGAACAACAAATATGTGCCAGGATACAAAAATTGTGACTGAGAGAACAACAAATGTGAATTAGAAAACAAGAACTGTGACTGAGGGAAAAACAAATGTGAGTCAAGAAACAGTAGTTGTGACTGAGGGAACACTAATTGTGAGTCAGGAACAACAATTGTAACGAAAGTAGCAACATTTATGAATCAAGATTTATTTATCCAATAGTACCATTGTTGCATGTTACAACCTCAAAATACCCATACCATTTTAATATTTTAGACATGAAATATCAACTACTATTATGGCAATCCCTCCCAAAAACCAACTCAGTGGGCGATCCTAGCAAGGTGACATGGAGAAGGATTAATCATCCAACAATTATAGTCACTTTACAAAATAAAGAGGAATTAGAAGTGAATAATTCCTGACAAGACTTAACATAAGAGTTTTTGATATGAGATATGAGGAAAACCATATACTTGATAATACTAGGGAATAAAATGATATATGTGAAGCACCAACATGAAGCTTAAGAACCTCCTTATTTTATTTTGATGAAGGAACAAAATTTGTGACTTTGAATTAAACAACACCTGAAACACAAAAACATAAAAGATATCAGAAAAGAAAAAACACTTTATTGAAAATAAATAAATAACTTAAGTTACAACAATTGTGATTTCAGTTGCGACAATGTTGTTTCCTAAGGGAACATCAATATGTTTTCAGGAACAACAATCTGTCATTGGTGAATGAATAGAAAAAAATGAAATTTTGGAAAAATGTTTTGGTGGTAATGACTTGGATATTCAAATGGAAATCAATTCTCCATTTCTCATATTATGAATCTGTTAAGTAATGAAAAAGTCTTCACATTGTTTTTTGTGTGTTGGTGGGAAAAAGAAGCAAAAAATTTGTAGATTTTTTTTTAGATCATGGCACCTAGAAAGAAATAAAATCATATAGTATTAAATTTCTTAATACATGTTTGTATGAAATTCCCTTATTTCATTAACATTTCCTTCAAGAATCACTTGTTCATAAATGGACATCCTGTATTCTCCTTAGACCTGCAAAAAGGAAGCATATACCTACAATAAAACATGAAATAATGGAAGAATAGAGGTGTATGGATGGAATAATAGAGGTGTAAGGGCTCTCTTAATCCAAGAAATATGCAAAAAAATAACAATTAGTTACTCTATTAAACAAATTCATAGAAAGATAAACAAAGAAAAAATTATTTGTCACGTGGGAGAGAAGTGGTTGACCATACTAACCAACAATGTTTTAATCATAACTCTGTTTTCCGTCTGATTTGAGTGATTCCAAATCCAAATTAAATATAATTCAAAGATATATAACCAGTAGAAACACATTTAAAAATTCCATGATATGATATTCAAAATTTACACAACTTGCATAATAGAGCCATTTTCGATTACTCAACCTAGACTAGTAATTGATATTTTAAGCATAGCGTTTTCGTTTGATGATAGATTGAACTGATTCAAATTGAAGATTAAATTATATTAATTTCTATATCTCTTATAAAAATAGGTTTTGAATACAAAAATAATTGATGAGTCAAATGTGATGAGGAACAACTGAAAAAATAGAGTTTTAAGAGTGCTGATTCAGTATTTTGGTCATAAATTTCTCATATTTGATCAACATAAAGTGATTAAATTTTCCTTTTAAAATATATTCATAGGGGAATATACCATAGAAACAAGTTTTCAAAATATAGTCATTTAGGCCTCCGAAAACTGATTGTCCCAACTCTGTTCCTGAGCTGCCTACTATACACCATGCTAATGTTTTGGTCATAAATTTTTCATTTAAAATCCAAATTGAGTGATTCAAATTGGGTTAGAAAGTATCCATAAATGGATACTTAAGATACAAACATATTTTTAAAATATTCCTATTTGGTCCCTAAAAACATGATTGTCCTGATAGTTTTTTCATATTTTTCATCAAGCCTGTATGCCATAAGATATGATAAATGAGCCAATTTTTCCAAATTGGTGATCAAAATGGATATGAGTATTTTCAGAAATGTTATTTTCAATATAATACATCTACATACATAAATAAATTCAAATATTTATTATCAATGTTAATTTTCACAACGTGTTGCAACAAAAACAATTATTTTTATATATAAAGATATTTATTTATTTATCTACTTATTTATTCTATTTTATACACTAACCTACTCTACTTTGAAAAATAAAATATGCTTACGTATAAGAGTACTTCCAATGGAGAAATTTTCGAAATAAAGCCTCAAGTATATGCATACCCAAATTTGAAAAATGCACGTTAATAAATACTAGGGTATGAGAGACCAACTTCCCTTGAAAATATGATGCCAAAAATTGCCGAAGTATGGAGTGATGCTGTGAACAAATGATGGTGTGAAACTAATCTTCAATATAGCCTTTAATTTCTTGATTTCCCATAGTTTTCATATCGTGAATTTATTGAGTTTTTAATGTTAAAAATGGCAACAAGAAATATTGAATTAAATGACATCAAAAGAAGCTTCTAATTTAATTTTCCCTTAAGTAAATTAGAAAGAAAGTGTAATTCCCTTGTGCATGTTCATTGAGTTAGGAAGACTAAATTATCTTGGTCAATTATATTTGGGGGTCAAATTGGAGGCATGTAGAGTTAATTACAAGTTTTAGGGGGTCTAGTTGCAGTTTATTTTGAGTAGTATTTGCTTAACTTAATTATTTGAGTTAAAATCAATTTGAATAGTTCTAACTGATGGATGATCTAGTGTGAGGTCCAGTGAATTAAATTTGATTTAATTCACATGTAGTGATCAATCAAATAACTCATAATTCACTATAAGCATTTGCTGCATGTCATTTCTAAGTAAGACCCAGTTGAGATTGGAGTTAAAGGGAAGTATACTATCAATTGTATAATTAGAAAATTGTATAGGTCATGCATGAGGTTAGCAGGATGCCTTGGATGCACTGCATAATAAATTATTGGGAATTTCCTAATTAATAGGAGCTCAATTTCCCTCAGGAATGCGTGATCAAGGATGGTCTACAAAGGTAATAAATTGGTTAAGTATTGGACCAAACTTGCTTGGATCAGAGTGGAACAGTAAGAGATAGTGCAAAGAGCTCTCAAGCTTGAGAGAAGCATTGTATTGTTTCATATTCTTGACTTAATGCAATATACAAATAATGAGGTTTTTAGCTGAGGATTTGTTACACGTCATTTTGTCACCATGACATTTGACTGTTCATATGGGTCTATCACCAACCATATCATGTTCCCTTTGAGGTAAAAAGCACTCATGTTCCTGAATCAAGTCTTGGAAATTGGAGAAAAGCTCTGTAAAACCCCTAAAATTCTGCCTGCGCAGTTTTACTAGCCTTTCCCTGCGCATGCGTTGAAGATCCTTCCATTAGTCACGTCGATCTCCACTTTCTTCACCACTAAAACCTGCGCATCCCCGTGAAAAGCAAGTAAAGAGAAAAAGTAACTTCTAGAAGCCTAGCTGGTCGAATATTCTCCCAACTAGAAGCCTCTAGAGTCACGCCAGTTCGAGCTTTATCCCTCCTCTCATGGAGCTTATCCCTTGGTCCAAGGAACTCAAATCCCTTCATGGGAGGAATCCATCCCTCTCTTAATGGATCTAAAACTACTTAAATATACCTATATATTGAGCTCAAGTTTCAGGTTCAATGGTAGATACCCGAGTTATTAATGTGAATAGAGACTGATCTGTATAGTTTCTAAGCTGGAGAGAGTTCATAGAGTGCATACTTTCTATACTAGTGAGTTGTTGTTGACAAATTGAAGATCACACATTTGTGCCCATGACTTCATACTGGTTATTTTAGAGAGGAAGGCTTATCTGACTGAAGGAGAATGATTTTTCAGACCCTAGGAGGAATATGTACAACATCAAGGCATCCGGTTGTAAGATTTCTCTTTCTAGTTTATGATAATACATATGGATCTTTTTTTCTCATTGTCTTGTTTCTGAATTCATGGGAATTATGTCAATACTTAGATTCCTTAATCACTAAGTTGGATTAGTATTTTTTATTATTATATATTGCACATGCTTTGATTATTTATCTTGTCTGTAATTGTAGGTTCTACTAATCATTAGAGAGCTACTTTGGAGTGATGGACAAAGGACTACATCATATGTTTGGATTTAAAGGTAGAAGAATGTCCTCTCTACTTTACTCTTATAATGATCTTAAAATAAAAATAATATAGAGAAAGAGGTATTAAAATGGACCCTTTTTTCTAGTTACTCATTGGAGACTATGAAGATCACTCTTGTCTGCAAGAGGGATTAATTCTGGTAACAAATTGGCGATCATACTAGGGACTAGAGCTTGGTTTTATTTCTTTGTGTTAAGTTTGAAATTTTAGTTTTCTGATTTTGACTTCTCTGAGTGTGGTTCGATAGATAACTTTTTAGAATCTCTGAGAAAGAAAAAATGTATTTTATTTTTTCCAACTTTTTCTATGCCTGCATGGTTTTTTGAGGAAGACAGAGTGACAACCTATGCGACTTGTTAGTTCAATCCAGTGCGCATGCGCACTGTTGTCAACTAATAGGTTGTGCACCCCCTCGAAAATTTTGAAAAAAATTGAATTTCTCTCTTTCAGAGCCAAATAACCAAATTCTTGAATTTTTCCATGATCTACTCGTGTTGTCAGATCCGTGTGAGAAATCCTTTTTAGAAATTTTGAGTTTTGTGTGATTAATCATCTTGTTTGCATTTTAAAATTTAGGGTTTTCCCTGGTTTACTGTTGCTCTGTATGGAAGATACCTTCATTTGCCTCAGATCATTGGTTATATGATTTTTCCTTCTTGAGCCATCAAGATTATAACCAACCTCACTTTTATGAATATTTGTTTTTTATTCATTTGCAAAACTGGAAAAGCTTCTAGATCACTAAAGCCTGATTTAACACCAATAACTCTTGCATGATTTCATTTCTGCTGGGATAAGTAGAGACATTCTTAGTCTGATTACAACTAAGATAAATCATCTACAAAACATTCATATGTATCCTACTTAGGATTCATAATTAGAATTTTGATTTGATTTTGAATTATATATTTTAGGGTGTTTTAGTAATTGCTTTCTTTTGGGAATTGTTTGTTTGTTGAAATTTTTTAGTTTTTGACTCGGTTGTCAATGGAATTTTATTCGAGAAAGAGAAATTGATCATATTCAGAAATTTAGTTCTTAATTAAATTGTTTTATTTTCTGAAAGGATTTTGTTTACAAATGAGGAAGTTTGTGTTTTAAATTCAAAAAACCTCTCAACCTTCCCCTAAATAGAATTCATAGAAAATAAAGAGTTGCATTTGTCTTATTGATGCACTTAGAGTATTTTGCGTCAGGTCACAACATCATAAAAGTTTCAACTCGATATCCTTTTTGTTAAATAACAACCAAATCAATACAACACCTAATAAAATCAATCTAGACATTTTTAATTTTTCTAGGGCTCATTCCACCAATATAGCTTAGGCTAGTGTCTTGAAATAAGTTGTAATAAATGTTCCAAAGAATTCAAAACAAACAATTAGAATCTCGCAGTAGGGAAATCAAATTGTCACATTTGTACTCTGGGAATCTCTTCTTAAAAGAGTCAAGCACGAGGTCATGTCGGACCCAGTGAGGTAATCGTACCTATCTCATTGGTGAAGATAGAAGACGTGTACGTAATACAAACGATAAACCTCGGATTAAACATTGTTGAGGATCCTGGGGTCACTTGTTAGCAAACCTTGGATTCACAATGTAAAGGATATTTCAAGGGAATTGCGCTTGATACTATGCCCTTGCATGTATATCGGATCGTAGACTATTCCCCCAGGTGCATTTATCTTAGTTGGTGATCCGACTGGCCATAATTTTTAGGATTTTTCCCAAGGTGACGGTGGATGGAAGGTCCCACTGTACCTGGAATAGACGTTGGCTAGACTCAGTTGGACTTTCCAGAGGGTACTCTTCACTTTGAGATGGCATAGTGGAGGGACTTGAACCAAACTGTTTCATTAAGCAGGTTGCCAGGGTAACTATTCCACCTGCTAGTTTTCACATTAAATTCTATGACATTGGATTTCATCACCAACTAGTGTTTTTATTGTGGAAACATATTGTTTTTGTGTGGTTTGTATCTTATATTTTGTAGGCATGTGTTCAAATTTCTTTTTTTCTTGTTTTTTGATTTCATGTGTTAAACATTAACCATGGCTAAATTACCGAGACACTCCCATAGAATGTAGGGGAAACCCCCTGAATATACATCGAGTCAACTGGAAAACCTTAAATCTGAAAGAGGTTAGCAATCAGGAACCGAGTCTACTGAATAAGGAGAAACATCTGTAATAATACATCCTGATTTCGAATTTAATCAACCTTAGACAATAGAAATAAATCAAGAACAATCATAAATTTTTGAAGTAATCACAATTGATTCTGTTACTAGTGAATTGTCAGATACTCAACTCATTGAACCCAAAATATCACAACCTGAATCTGAATATACTTCGTCTGAGTCAACTTTAGAGTTCACAGCTCGAACTCCTGGTCGTCCTCGTTCACCTCGAGTGAAGCTTCGCATTACCGAGAATATTCCTCCTAGTCTAATTAGTATCGAAGAGGTTACTGACATGGAAGAAGAGATCACAATTCCTTTGCATCAAGAATCTTCAGATCTAAGGTATAGTGAACCGATTTACCCTTACATTCCTTTTAAAACAAATCCTTGGTATAAAAAATTTACCGACTTTCTACATAGCACTGGTCTTTATTATTCACCATGCCACTTTCCTTTTTACTCTATAGCCAGAGGTAGTTACATGGCTTCATCAAGCATGTGAGGTGAGTCATCCATGTTTTCTTCATCACCAGAAATGTTTTTGTATGGTGGTCTGTCAGTTCCTGTTGTATACCAGTCGCTCTTTAGTACTTTCTCAAGAGCATCTCCCTCTTCTAAAAATCTTACACAATCGACTGGTTTTCATGAATCTAATGCTGAAAATTTGAAAATGGAACAATTTTATATGATGTCCAGAAATGTTCCTCAAACTAGTTGTCAAGGTGGCAATTTACCGTCTGGTGGGGAATAAAATCCTCAAGGACAACCTCTTCAAGAGCAGTACCCTATTCCAGGGCCATAACCTATTCAAGGGTAGTACCTTATTCTAGGGCAACAACCTATTCAAGGACAACAACCTCCTCAAGGGTGCAGTTTTATCAAGAGAAATTATCCTTTCAAGGAGGTCAACCTTTTACTAGAACTTATCCGAAAAATTATCAAACTTACGTTCCAATACCTCAAACTGGTTATGGTCAACCTTATGCATCACAAAATTTAATGGGAGCTCTTTACCCAGGCGTTAATACTGTGTGAAACCCATTTTTGAATCAAAAAACTTTGCATTCTACTTTAAAAGTACCTTATAATAAACCTGGGTAGTTAGCTGGACAATTTGGTTATGCCCAAGTCCAATAGCTTGTTCAGACTGCACTTCAAATTACCCCTCAGGTATCTGTACCTAGTAGTTAGCAATTTGGTCCAAGTACTCCAAGTACTCCTATCCAATATGGTTTGCAAAATTCTATTCAAAAACCAAGTACACCTATCCCTAGAGTTTCCCAAGACCCTGTTGCTACAACCCTTCAAACAATCGCATCAATTGTTACACAGGAAATCCATCAAGTCACTACTCATCAAACTGGACCTGCAGTTTAGTCTACTATTAAAACCTCTGTAGTACAACCTAGTGCAGCTACAGTTCAAACAAGCCAACCTTTTGTAGGTCACTTTGTGATTCAACCATTTCAAAAGAAATATCAATATGGACCAATAAGACAAAATCCACTCTACCAAGGTTAACCATACCCTGGTTATACATATCAAATACCAGCTCAACCTCACTTTGGTATGAATAACCCTAGATACGCCGGAGGTATTCCAATCCCATTTGCTTAGGCTATTCCAGGTTATCCTAGATATCCTCCTCTAGGTACTGGTATTGTTCCTCAAGGTTATCAATTTGCTCAACAAGACCCTAATCGTTGGTTACCATTCATTGCAACTTTAGACTTACCAGTTTTGTCTCACCTCACAAATGATCCAATTTATTATCTTCCATTATGGTTGGCAATACCAACTAAGTTTCTTAATGACATACCTAAGTTTGAAGGAAAATCGGGATAATACCCCTCAAAACATGTGATGAATTATCATCTTTGGTGCGCATCCAACTCTTTAATCGATGATTCCATTCGATTGAGACTTTTTTAGAGAACATTGATAGGCATAGCTACAAAGTGGTATATCAAGTTACCACGTGGCTCTTTCAACAATTTCATTAATTTAGCAACAACTTTCCTAACTCACTTCCAGTTGCCAGTCCATTATAACAATGGCATGGAACTTTTAACTTCATTAAAAAAAATCACGTCTACATACATTCCAGATCACATACACGAATGATGACATATACGACGTTTAGTGAAGGTTTTCATTTCGGATCAAATTTTGGCAGAATGGTTCATTGAATCATTACTTCCAAATATAACTGAAGACGTATTTGAGGGAGGTGTTGTTACAGAAGAACATTTCATAGCTCAAGTGCAGTACTTAGACCTTGTATACACATAGTCTGGTACTCTATATGAAAAATTTCTTGATTTATCTTGCCCAGCTCAAATTTCTGCAAGTCCTTCTGGTTCCCATTCTGCAGACAGTGTAATTGGTACAATTAATACTATAAAGAGTAAGAATAAGTCATATAAATCTACTTCTCCCATTATAACTCTACCAGATTCACCTAAAGGAGATTCTTCCCTCGAAACTTCTGTCGAAATTCACATTGTAGACTCATCCATGACTAAAAATAAATCCGGTAATAAGAAGAAAGGGAAGAATAAATGTTAAACATATGCATGATAAACACACACACAAGTAGGAAAATAGGCATGAGTTGATATTACCATTAATATGATGTATATTTATAATACAGTGGTGTGACTCTTGGATTCCACATTCCAAGGTCACTAGCACTCCTTTCGTCCATTCGGCTTCCACACCTACCCATATAGGATTAGCTATCCAACATTCCCCCCCTTTATCCAAAGGGGTATGTGTGAGTCCAAGAAGAGAGTTGTAATAAAAATATGAAAAGTATGCATGGCAAAACTTAGGCTAAATCAAATCTCTGAAATGTTGGCATAAAGAGGTGGTTTAAGGAAGACCACTAACACTGGAACACTTAGTGCAGTTCCTGAAACTCTTCAAAATCTTGCAAGAAGATGAGTTATTATGCTAGAGGAAGTGTCCCTAATATTTGAATAGGGAGACATTCAACCTAAAATAAGGGAGGTCTACAACCTGTGATGGTTTAAGGATGACTATCAACTCTAGAATTCTTGATGCATTTCCCAGAATTCTTCCAAAACTGGCAAGAAGCTGAAGTCTTCTGCTAGAGGAAGTGTCCCAAATTCTTTGAAGAGGAATAATATCAACCTCGCATAGATGGTTTAAGGCTATCCACCAAGCAAAGGAATGCTCATGGGAATCCATGTCTCTAGCTACAACTCTGAATCTGGAATGATAGGTTGTGGCTCAAGCTTGCTTGAATTGTTGTATCTTTGGCTACAACTCTGAATCTAGAATGGCAGGTTGTGGCTCAGGCTTGCTTGATGTGGCTTCGAAGCTTTTAGATGACCACCATTTTTCCCCCTATTAGTTACAAGGTGAGATGATGGAAAAAAATCAAGTGCAAGATTGTTCAATATTCGAGAACAAGTTCTGACATGCGACTTAAAAATCTTATTAGTTGTTGATGCCCATTGCCAAGAAGCGATCCATCCAAGATGAATCTTTGTTCTTGAAAGAGGTTTGTTTATGAAGAATGGGTGTGCCGACCACAGTGCTTGCATGGGTGAAGATTGAAACATTGATCTTTCATATGGAAAACTCAATCATAATGTTGGCATTTTACAATCTGTTGTTGTTGTTGTGGAAGAGGACCAGGATCTGGAACAGTTGAATGTGAAATCTCATAAAGAAATCTGGCACTATAAAATTTGATGGGCTTGGAGTAGTCCGAAATATGAAAGGAAAACTCCTTTTCATATCCAATACCTATTTTGTTCTGGTTGTGGACAAACTCTTCCCAAGGTGTGATGATGGGCTTGGGAGGTGCAGGTTGAATGCTTGATTCTGCGTGAAAATTTTCTCTTATAATAGGCTCAGTGAGCTAATGGGATTTTGTCTCAATGTTCTGAACAAAAACAAGTTTAGAATGATGACTCCGCTGCTATAAGTATTCTTGGTATAGCTGATATTCAAGCTGTAAAAAATCAATGTTTTCTTGTGCATTTTGTAGACAGGTTTTAACATCATAAAGAGTGTTTTTGATGATTATCATTGTGCTTTCAGTAGTAGACACAATCATATTTTTCAATAAGTCTAATACTTTATCAATTTGAGCCATAACAAGTGCACTGAATCAACAATTAGTATACAATAGTTCTTAAGGCGGTTATAAAAATGACTAAAGAATCACAACTTTATTTTCTGCGTACATATAGTTCTCTCTTAGCACTGGTTTTATCCCAATTTAATGGAATACTGAAACCATCTATGAATGAACTTGCAGGTAACGTTCCTTGTGTCCTCTAGGCAACACAAATAAGAAGCCAAACACATATTCCGACCAAACTGTCATGCATAGACCATTAAACGTAGGATTTCAGTCAACTCACTGACTTCCAAGTTCCAATCAAGGCTTATAACATTCAACCAATTTTAACGTAGATACAATCCATGCTTTAGGCCAACGTTCAAACCAAGACAGATTCAACGCATTTCTCAAGACAACTTCACAAGTTGGCTTCACAATAGGGAATTAACTAATGGAGGCACAATGAATATCGTTGAATAAATATGAGTATGTTGAAAATCATGATTTCCATGAAATGGTTTAACCAATCCAAAGGGCCCACACCATGAAGGGTTATTAAAACACCTGTTTGGCTTGAGTAATGTGGAGTTCACCACATGATCCATGAAAAAACCCTGTGCATGCATTCAACCGCAAGCAAAACTTGATGCTCAAATTTCCCAATTTTTGTTTTTTAGAGAAGATCTTGCTCTACGGTATCTGAGTTTCTAATGTAATAACCAAAAAATATATGATTATAGAACTGGGTGGACTTGAAGTAGTAAAAAAGGATCAGATATGCCAATTCCTTCAGAAACTGATCAACATTAGAGAACCCAAAGGGAAAATGTAAAATGTAATGTCTATGGCCTGAGGCAGCAGAGATATTAGGCTAGTTATAAGGCTCGGAGTTTGTTTGTTTGATTGTGAGTTTGGTTGTTGGGAATCAGGAAGGAAGGTTTCAATACAAAAGAAGGATGAGAAAAGAGGATTCTAGGTAAGGGAGAGATATATCAGAGGACATCAAGACCATTGGGTAAATGGAGTCAGGAAAGGGTTTACATGCTGTTCAACATGCAAGCTTTTAGTTGGGCTAGTAATCTAAAGCATTGGATCCTAAAATGATTGGTGGAATGGAAAAAAAAGGAAGAAAGTGGAAGAAGGAGAGGATACCAATTTTTGTCTATAGATCAGGTCAGAGCTCATTTAACCCCAGACCTGCTTGGACATACTCAGAGGAAACTCTCAAAGGAGGGCAAAGAGGAATTTGAGGGAACTTAGAAAGGTCAATTGAAGTGAAAAAGCTCCTAGTGAGTGGAAAGTGGGTACAAGGGTAATTGTCTTTGAGTGAGGCTCAAGGGTAATTGTCTTTGAGTGAGGCTCTATTAAGATTTCTGAAGTCTATACATAATCTG